>JARQZK010000743.1:642500-772500 GCA_030704885.1 Cynegetis impunctata
CGAGCACTAAGCCCTAAGTACTTTTTTAGGAATTGTTGAAATTGAGGTTATTTTAATCGGTAAAGAAATTGTAAGCTGGCATATGAGTATGAGATTATTCACGGGTGAGAAGAGATGCACAGGGTGTTACATATTCGATGCTCACTATGAGCTGGTACATGACTATACAGGGTGTTTCATTGGTGAATGAACATACCTATGATAACCTGAGCTAGAGCTATCCTAGACGAGTCCAAAAAAATCGATATATGATAGGTCTAATCAATTCCATAACCGAGTTTATGCACCAAAAATTTCAATTCCTCATAACTTTTGAACCAACCAGCATAATCGGTTGATATTTGGAACGTATGATTCACTTCCACAGGTCGACCGATTTATATTTAAATTTCCAGAAAATTCCAGGTCCGCATTTGAAAATTATGGGACTTCCTCCAAGCGGAGATTCAACACCCTGTATATTAAAGTTTTGGTATTTGATAAGAGGAGAAAATTTTCAATGGGGTTCAGTAGATTTCATTGTCCCGCACGTCATTTTGCTGGAAGAGAGGTTCAGGGAAAGATCCAATTGAAAATTGGAATTTCACTAAATTCTCAGAAACATCGTACATTGTACGGAGGGGGACTTACGTCCCTCGGGATTGAAATCTGTTGCCCTCTGTAGTTAGCATCCTTATAACTACCTTGATACATAAATAACTATAAGCATAGGCATTCTCACACGCCATTTTTGATCAATTTCATAAAGATCATAGATACATTTAAATTTAAATAATACAGAAACAAGATATGCTTCTGTAATCTGTGACCTACGAATATTGATATTAGCTAAATGACACAGATTTTATTGAAAATAGGATAAAAAAGGACCTGTGTAGAATCTTAGTATTAGTATTTAATCACCTAAGTGATGATTAATATATCAAATAGGAGAAACCCTTATGGAAAGCATGGAGTATTGAAAGATTCAATATTTCATATTAAAAATTCCATGCTTATTATTTATATTTCATCAGAATATAGGTACTGAATAAAACTATGCGATTTAGATAGTCGAGTTCCATGCCCATCAAAAATCCAAAATTTTCATTCAATGCATTGACTACATACAAGTAACATATAGGTAATGGTGTACAACTCATCAAAATAAAAAAAATTCAGACATCCCCATTAGCTTCTAATAAAACTAAGTTTTCGAAGTTCCTGTCACTCAGAGCATGACGTCTTGCATTTACTATAGACGCAAATGAAAACAGTCTTTCAACAGGAGCACTTGACTGAAGGAGTGTGTTGTATTTTATAAATAATTTTTTTATTGACTTGACACTAACGTGAGATGTTTATCACTGGAATAATATCAACACACGATCATAGCGCCGCCGCATACGCATATTCGTGTTACGACAAGTTTGGCTCAGGGCTTAGTGCTTAGTAATCCGCAGAAGTGCTTGGGAGCACTTCAGTGCTCGGGAGCACTTTTGGGATTACTAAGCACAAAGCCTTTTGTTGAAGGACTTCAATTACTAAGCACTAAGCACTGCTTTTGAAAAGGGCTCGGAAGCACAGTGCTCGGGAGCACAAAAGGGCTCCGAGTGCTTTCACGAGCACAAAGCACAATGCTTTGGCACAGCTCTGCCAGAGAGTTTCATATTTGTTTGGAATAATTAATGGATTTCGGAATTAGCTGAAAGTCTTCAAACATTCTTTGGAAACTAATAACTTGACACGCTTCCCTAACTTTGAGCAACTAGCAGATGAATTTAAAGATAAGGACCTTAATGAGTTTTTTAAGCTGAAGTTTACATATTGTATGAGTTGATGAATTCAAAACAAGATTTGAGGAAATTGATTATCTCAAAAGTAGTGTACTGCTATTTAATAATCTTCTTGAATCTCATCTGACCTACAACTCGAGTTGTGGGATCTTCAAGCTGACATATCTCACATTTGAGATTCTTGAAGGTGTTTCCACCCTGTTTGAGGGGATCATTCTAAATCCATGAATTTACGAACTAAAGATGTCGCTTTCGAGAACAAAATCGACCTGTCTCTGGGATTTCCAGAAAAACCAGTATCGGTGAAAATATTCTAGGTGGACTGTTATTTAATTGTTTGTTTTTGCATTTCAATTCTCAACTAACGTGCTTACCTTTCATAGACTGAATAAAATCTTAATTATTCTTATTCAAAGGTCCTATTAGTTGAATGATAAATTAATTGGACTTCCTCTTATAGTTTATGTTCATTGAGGGCGCAGATATACCGTTCACTGAGGGCAACAAACCGTATAAAATAAAGGAAACTATACCAAATCCTACTATACCAAGAACTTTGAACACTAGCAATAGTAGTCCATCGTTTAGGCACAATGGTAAGTAGAAAAACATTCAAGAAATGTTTGTATTTCTAGCTATTGCGTTTAGGATGAGATTGATTTTGATTGATAATAAAATTTATCTTACATTTTTTTGTATGAGTTTTTCATGTAAAATTAGCCCGTCTGATTCCAGTTGAAATTAATAGAATAATTTCTATTTTGTTCCAACGCAATTATCCATTTTGTCACTCAGGGAATAAAATATTAATTGTATTCACTATTCCATGCAAAAAATTGTGAGAATTTGCTTGCAACGAAACTTTTTTTTTCTTTTTTTCTCTTGCAATTAATTTTACGTACATAAAATATGTTTTCTTTATATTATCATTTTCTTATTTTCAAGTTCAACGAAGTGAATTATTGAAGCAGTGGAAATAAAATAACAAATTTAGAAGTATTACAGTCATTTATAAATTGGTCTCTTTCACAGGTATATTCATTATACTTTTCAAGGACAGATGGAGCAAATTTAATAATTCAAATAATCTGAAACGAAATTAGCGCCATCTGTTGGTTTTCTTTGTAGTTCTCCAGATTGTGCTTTTAATGAAACTATCATGCTGGTAGGGATAAAATTGAGCATCTAGGAATCATTAATAAACTATATTCTGAGGAAGTTGAAAAATCTATGTTAGTATGGGATGAAAAGTTTTGTTAATAAGGGGGCGTTCAAGTATTACGTAACGCAATTTGGGGGGAGGAGGGGTCTTGTAAAACGTTACGATGCGTTACAGGGGCGGGAAGGGGGTTCGAACAACGCGCTAAGTAACATTGATTTTTATCGAAATAAAAAACTAGAGAATTTGAATCTCCGAAGTTGTTAACTCTTTTCGTTTATTTTTAACGGGGAATCCCTCGATTGTATTGTAAGTCAGTTTTATTTTGTTGTCCCAAGTTGGCAACTCTATCCATTTATGTTTTATGGGGAATACCTCGACTGTATTATTCGTCATTTATATTTTGTTTTCGTTGCCAGTTTTCATTAAGTGTTTTAAACACGTAATACACAGGAGCGAAAGTACGAAACTATCTACCTACATATATACGAACATATATATATATATATATATATATATATATATATATATATATATATATATATATATATATATATATATATATATATATATATATATATATATGTAGAGAAAGAGAGACTTTTGAAATTGGGTTTTTGATGCCAAGCATCCTGAAATGACATGAAACGAAAAATTATCTTGGGCCTAGGTCCTACTTTGCTAATCGCACCCATTTCAATAAGCAGGTTTTCAAAGTGAAAACCTGCTACTAAGCGAAAATTGTTGAAGTTAGCTAAAAATGTATGCAACGACAGGGCTAAGTCAGGAAAACGGCATAATTAAATGTAAGATAAGTAGTAAAAGTTTATTAGGACAAATTTGAGCCCTTTTCAACATATCACATTATGTATGATTGTTTATTAAATAAAAATCTCTTGTTTTGTTTATTATCAACGAAAACACGATTAAAACAATAAAAACGGTATTTTAGCAACTTTCCGGTACTTTGCGCAACATATTTGTAACTTTTAGGTAAAAATGGTCACTTGGGTGTTACGTAACGTTCATAGGGGGGAGGAGGGGTTCATGAAAACGTTACGGAGCGTTACATAGGGGGGAGGGAGGGTCAAAAATTTTCAAAAATTGGGTTACGTAATACTTGAACGGCCCCTAACTCAAAAATTGTCAATATAAACATTTTATTCGCATAACTTTTCATTATTTGCTTATAAATTCTCAAATTCGGTAGTTTGTAAATAGCTTCAAGATTTTTAATTATATATCCACCAGCCGGATATTTTTGTTAATCCAGTGTGAAACTGTTATCATCTGGAGATAAAGTTGGAAACTACAAACTAAATTTAATGCTAAAAATCCTGTTGTACTGAGTTATATGCCGCTATTTTATCAAACTAATACCAGAAATAATTTACGAAGATAATAAATTGTTTCAGATACTACAAACGTCAATCAACTTAATGGTTCTTTAGCACACAGAGATTATGGACTGAATAGCAATGATAACAGTACAATTATAATTCATAGCATACAGAAGGTACCTATATAGTTCTTTTCGTGTCAACTGATCATATTTCTGATTGTTGTTTTTTTTACAGCAACCATCTCAAAGGATAGTTAAGGTAAACAATTGATTATATTTCCCAATTTTATCGTTTGTGATTTCTAACCTAAAATTTGACAATTTAACTGAGAACTTTAACTGAAGATGTCGTTAGTTTGAATAGTAGCTTGCAATTTTACTAACTCTTAGGTCGAACTGGTCGATGGCGTTTGGAAAGAAGTGGAATCTAAAGAGGAGGAAGGGGTGAAAGATGAAGAAGAGGTTGAGAAACACGACGACAAAAAGCCTAAAGTTTCTGATGACAGTGGCGTGTACACTAACGGCGACGCTTCGAATGGAAAAATTTTGAGTGAATCTGTGCTTGCTACCAGCGATGTTAATAAAGCCATTGATACTGATAATTCTGAGGTTTGAATTTTTTTTATTAATATCTTCTTTCTTGCTAACCATCTCACCGAATTGATAATTTATTGATTGATGAATATTTTTGTAGTATATATGTTCGTTTTACTTATGTGAGGTTAAAACAAAGTTTTACACACAAATTATTACATAAATAAATATTGCATTCGAGTAAATTGAAAATTGAAAAACTTTTCTGTGTATCACATTATTGTCAAAAATTCCAGATCACAGAATCGAAAAAAAAGAGATTATAGGAAAAAATATACCGAAATCAATGTGTGATAAATAGAGTATTTTGCAATATATCGATCCTCACGAATGAATCTCAATTATTTCATAGATGTTAAGATTTTTTTTCTGTCATTAATGATTAGACCACCTGGATATATAAAAAGCAAATTGTGAAGAAGAGAAAATAAATTTTAACTGACAAATATTTATGCCGTAGTTGAAATATCTGGCGATTTAAATATTCCTTTGATCGGAAAATACTGATCTATACGTATAGCTGGAAGTTTCCGCATCAGCGTCTACCATATGCATCAATTTTTTCATTTAATTGATTATATTTATAGACCAGGGTCGATAATTTTTGAAACCAAAAAAAATAATAGTAGGATGAATTGGAAAAGAAGGAGAATATATTAAAAATGAAAGAAAAAATAAATTACGGGCCATCTAAGGTCGGAAAGGGGAAGGGGGTGAGTTTTTAAGGGTGAAAAACGGTTTATCTCGATTTCCGGCTAAACTATAAGCCCTGTAGAAAAACGTCAGATGACAAAGTTGTAGGTAATAAAAAGATCTACAACTTTTGTATTCACACTTTTTTCAGATAACCTCAAAATTTATGTGAAAAATTCAAAGAACCAAGTTTTTGGTTTTTTATTTTTATCTTTTACAAGCAAATTTTTTTTTTCACGAAATTTGGTGAAAACTTACCTTTTTATGCCCCAAATACACTTTAATTTATATGATTTGAAATATTCATTTTTTCACCTTATTTTGACTTAATATCGAAAAAACACCCTAATTTTCCATCGGAAATTCTCCCGTCAAAATATCAGCTTTTTTCAAAAAGTTGGTGTGCTTTCTGTTCGTTGAAATCTCTACTTTCCGATGGTGTGAAAAAAAAATACATTACTATAGTAAATTTTACAGCAGCTACGAAATAACAGGTATGTAGTAAGGCCCAGACCCTCCTAGCCCCTTCACCAATTCGCTATTAAATGCGTTTTGATGGGCTAAAATTTACTCAGGTATATAAGTTATCTTAAAATAAATAATTTAAAGAAGATTCTACAACTTTCTCAAAATATTGTAGATGTATTATTGAATATTAACTTATTGTTTGTTAACATTTACTATAGTAATATATTTCTTTTTACACCATCAGAAAGTAGGGATTTCAACGAACAGAAAGCATACTGATTTTTTGAAAAAAGCTGATATTTTGACGGGAGAATTTTCGATCGAAAATTAGGGTTTTTTTCCGATATTAAGTCAAAATAAAGTGAAAAAATTAAAATTTTAAATCAAATAAATTACAGTGTATTTGGGACATAAAAAAGTAAGTTCTCACCAAATTTCGTGAAAAAAAAAATTGTTTGTGAAAGATAAAAATAAAAAACCAAAAACTTGGTTCTTTGAACTTTTCACATAAATTTTGAGGTTATGTGAAAAAGTTTGAATACAAAAGTTGTAGATCTTTTTATTACCTACATTACCATTGACTTTTTTCCATTTCATTTCTATTATATTCTCCCTCTTTTCCAATGGGTTTCATCCTACTATTATTTTTTTTCACTTTTTATCATTTTTAGAGGCTTCTACCCTGGTCTATTATAGTACAAATGTATATATATATATATATATATATATATATATATATATATATATATATATATATATATATATATATATATATATATATATATATATATATATATATATATACAGGTTGCGATAAAGTATGGAACCAAGTAAATATCTTTCGAACGAAAAGGAGAATATTTATGAAATTTTGCAGGTAAGTCCAATGGCGCAAAATGCATCTGATGTATGATTTTTTGTTGATAATATACTTCCGGTTGTACCGGAAATAGACCCTAAGTCGCTTATTTTAAATGGGATACCCTACACATTATTACATTTTTAGATTCTAGACAGATTCTATGCATCATGTCCTATACCTAAGTCTAAGCGTTTTTGACATATTTAGGTTTTTATGTCAAAAACGACGATTGCAAGCCCTAATATAATTATCAATTGTTCCTATAAGGAAGCCTTTTTTACTTACTTTGGGTTAGATTCCTTGTTGAAAAGGGCCCACTCTTAGAGATTTTGAATAATATTTGGATAACTAGTTATACAGGGTGTGCAAAAAATAAGATCTAAAATGAGATTGAGAAAACTGACAAAAATCAATTTTTTCAAATGGAAACCCCCCATATTCTTTATTTTGTAGTATTAAGCATTTAAAAAGAAGGTAACTTTGTATGAGGTTATCTTCACCTAAAATTTGAAGTTTTCGAAATATTGCCAATTTGATATTTTCATATGGCAATTTTGCATTCAATCGTTAAACAATTAGATCTAGGATAGCGACGATCGTATTTGAATTTCAAATCATCGTTATACTCGTTTATTACTTACTACATATGCATACACACAACATCAATTTGTTTATCTGAACGTTTTTTTTACGGTAATGTAAAAAACTCAAAAGAAGTTGAATTGATTTTTGTCAGTTTTCTCAATCTCATTTTAGATCTTATTTTTTGCACACCCTGTATGACTAGTTATCCAAATATTATACAAAATCTATTAAAGTAGGTCCTTTTCAACAAGGAATCTAACCCAAAGTAAGTAAAAAAGGCTCACTTATAGGAACAACTGATAATTATATTAGGGCTTGCAATCGTCGTTTTTGACATAAAAACCTAAATATGTCAAAAACGCTTAGACTTAGGTATATGACATGATGCATAGAATCTGCCTAGAATGTTAAGTAGAATCCAAAAATGTAATAATATATAGGGTATCCCATTTAAAATAAGCGACTTAGGGTCTATTTCCGGTACAACCGGAAGTATATTATCAACAAAAAATCATACATCAGATGCATTTTGCGTCATTGGACTTACCTGCAAAATTTCATAAATATTCTCCTTTTCGTTCGAAAGATATTTACTTGGTTCCATACTTTATCGCAACCCTGTATATATATATATATATATATATATATATATATGTGTTGGTTGAATAAATCATAATTAAAATGAGCATTTTCAGAAAACATACCTATGCGAATCCCATGATTCATCACGGCATTTGGTATTTAAGAGAATAAAGTTTTCTGCATTTCCTTCCTTTGTACATCATGACATCTTGAATAGACTAATAAAGAAGTGAATGTTCTGGAACATATTACCAAGGAAAACCTTGAGTCATCCAAGATTTTTTTTCAATATTACCTGAGAATGTTAATTCGTCTTATCTTTCGGTTTAGAACAATTTCTAAAATGCGACCTAATCTCCCCGTTCGCATAAACGGTGTAATTTGTTTATACTGTAATTACGCTTAATCACTTTGGAGACCTTCCACGGTGTCAGGTATATAATCATAATCTCTTATGTGATCTTTTTAGCAGTGAGTTATTGTTGTGCGTCAAACTGTGAACTAAATTTCGAATCAACGTCGTAGAAAACGTTTGTATTTCGAAGAATTATGGTGAATGTAGTATTAAAAAAAGGTACCAAAAAGGTAATTTTTCTGAGCCAAATTCAATTATTCACTCAGTATCTTGTAATTTTAGTAAATTTTAAGAGAAAGTAAATAAATAGTGATTATTTTTTTCGTATAATTTTCAACCAATCAGAACGATCAATTTAGTTAAGTTACCTCGTATAGTTTCGATAATAAATGATTATTTTTTTCGTATAATTTTCAACCAATCAGAACGATTAATTTAGTTAAGTTACCTCATATAATTTCGATAATACCTGATTATACATAGAGTAGCTCTACCAATCGAAAACTAACAGGACCGTCAGATTTTGACGTTTATCAATAACTGTTCAAAAATTAGTCGATTCGGAGATTCTTACTTAATTTACTCAATAAACAATCGTATCAAATGCAATACGTACGTCAAAATAAATACGGTTTTACATCTCAAACTTCCTACATACATAAACACAAATCGTGTCAGTTTGACAGAATAATAATTTAGACTGTCAAACTGACACTCTTTGTAATTATGCAACAAGTTATCGATATATAACCTGATTATTTTGTATACTTATAGTATTAATACTGAATATATTAATAGTTAACAAATAACAGGGTACTGGCATATACCAATAACTATGTTATCCACTGTAATTTCGAATATAATAATTTGGTTAGATATAATCATGAAAACTTAGATGTAACCTGACAATGTGCTCAACCATTGATCATAATATGGGTGATCAAATGGTCAGGTTACATTCTACCTAGTACGTATTACTGTACTTATAACCTTTAACATATTTCACTAACTTTATATGTTTTCCAACAGACCACTGATAGATCACCAGTGATAATAGGTTCGCACAATACATCCGAAGAAACTCCTCCTCCGGAGTTTAGGGGAAGGTCTAAGAAACGAAGAGATTTTTTCGGTACCATCAAACGAAGGTTAGGAAAATCGAAGAACAGATCGAAATCGGCAGGGCCAGAAAATGACGCAGGGCGAGATGATTCTATAAACCGGTCGGTATCGGCCGACAGAAGTCGAAACGATGGTGAGTCTGGATTCAGTTTACTCCTTTATTTATTGAGCAGTATGTAAAATATTCTAGTCTAGAATATAATAGAGCAAGATCCCAGAGCCGCCAGACGTTACTCATTTTCTCAGCAATAATATTTGTGGGATGAAGCAGTGCTCGTATGTACTTTCAGTGTATGGATACCTGCTATCTTGTGCCGACGGCCAATTTCCAGGTATTAGGTGCTAAAGATGGAAAAAAAACTAACTCACTTTTCTTATTTTCTCAGTCTTGATTTTTATATATGATACCCAGGGAACTATTTCAATACCTTATGCAAGCAGCCAGACCGATCGTATGGGCCAAACATCTCGCCAGACACAAATAAAGTGTCCCTATGAGTATGACAATATGAGCGAAATGTCATGACAGTAAGTATAGAAGAGAAATCGACGCGCATAGATAATCACTATCGCGCTTAAATGAGCAAATCATGACATCTAGCTCATACTGTCATACTCATAGGAACAGTTTATTTGTGTCTGGCGGGATGTTTGGCCCATACGATCGGTCTGGCAGCTTGCATAAGGCGTTGAAATAGTTCCCTGAGTATCATATATAAAAATCAAGACTGAGAAAATAAGAAGAGTAAGTTGAGTCTTTTTCCATCTTAAGCACCTAATACCTGAAAATTGGCCGTCGGCACAAGGTAGCAGGTATCCATACACTGAAAGTTCATATGAGCACTACTTCATCCCACGAATATTATTGCTGAGAAAATAAGTGACGTCTGGCGGCTCTGGGATCTTGGACTATAAGGAAGGTATATTCAAATACTTAGCAATGTCCCTTCGAAGGGACCTTGCTAAGTGACTCCCAACACCCAAGAATCCATATCACACAATATGAGGTTAATTAATAGAAACAAGACAAATTATGTCAACTTAAGGAACACTGGTATCTTTCTTTTTCGGTTTTATAAATGTAAGGTGATGGTAATACTGAGAACTGTAAAAATCGCAGCGGCATCTACTTACAATCGCAGAAGACGTTGCCACTGCGTCTATCGGGAACGCAGGAACCTTATCGTCATGCATAACTGTGGTGTTTTACAGGCATCTGTATTGCCGTCTCAAGCATTAGTAGGGAATATAATTACCGATTCATTCTTTCTCTATTGGCAACTTCATAGGGCACTTGAGCATGATTACTGGTGAGGTATTTTTAGTTTAAGGCTTCACATTCCTGCACTCCATCGATTTTTTTGTAACTTTTATATCGAAGTATTTTTTCAAAACTATAGTTCAATCTCTTAATTCGCTTCAATGCCTTAGTAGCTTTATATCTTCGAGGACAGTCAGAGATTGTTATTAATTCAAATATCATTTCTATTATAAGTATGTCATGTTTGAGCATCGATTTAAGCCTTTCTTTCTTCTTTTGCTTACTCTCAAAAATCGTAGGAGTCGTCTCGGTGCGGTGTTTTTTTATCAAGAATGATCAGAAGTTATATCAACTGTCCCGATATATTCATCGACATCAAGACTGGTATTTTTTTCCCGGATTATTTTAAGAATTTCACTAATTCAGTAGATTTATTTATACAAGGAATTCGCCTACATCTAGAGCACTAGCAAATACTGATGCAGTGTGCATACTTCAACTATAGAAAAATTACACATTTTTGAACAACTATGTCAATTTGGAATGGCTATGGAGTTGAGCAAAATCTTGAAACACGAAAAAACAAGTAACATCTAAATGGCTGGGTTATATTAAATAGTTGAATTCGCCAAATGTCACTTCCCTTACATCAATCCAATCTGGATGAGCTGTGGAGGTGCGCAAAACCTTGAACCACGAAAAAAAAATCTAAATAAAAATGCTCGCGGTTTACGAAAAAAATTGAAACTCCCAAAGGATTTTTCCAAAACATGAACTTATTCCATCTACCAAATTTCCTCCTTCTACTCAATCTGCTGCAGCTGTGGAGAGGTGCAAATTCCCAAAAACCACGAAGAACACAAGAAATTTCTACTCAAATATAGCGGCGGTTAGAGAAAAAGGTTTATATATTCATAAAGGTTAGAGATGCCAAATTGTTGTCTGAATTTACACAATTTTTTATATCTGATATTATATATATATATATATATATATATATATATATATATATATATATATATATATATATATATATATATAGATATACAAATTTTAAATCGTTGACTGCGCTTCCTGGTCTATTATTTTCTAGAAAAATACGTCTAAAAAGAAAATAATTGCCTCCATTGAAACACAATAACAAAAATCTAAACTGCTTGTGCGGGAGTTGATGCATTTATTCCGTCTTTCACTTCTCTCTAGTTTCAAATTACGCATTCATATATCGAAAATGAAAACGAGTATAAAAAAAGGAAAACTTGTTTTGCATTTTTTTCAGTAACTATCAATATTAATCAGTAATGGGAAATATCATTCGTGACTGTGATGTAAACTTAATTACTTTCACATTAAATCACGTCCCGCGCACTCATTTGAGTATTAGATACAGTGATTTGTGATATTCCGATGAAGATGGTTGTTTGTAAGAGTGAGTTTTGTTTCAAATTGTTTCTTTTTACATTGTTCTAAGATTTAGATTACGTCCTCGTAATTTTACAAGAGTTACATGCTTAGATCGTGTATTTTAATTTATTCATGATAATACAGTATGATAATACAACCATGAAGGATGAATAGCGTGAAATGTTTAATTTTTTGGTGGTCATGAATGAGGATAAAACTGAAAAAGTTGTTTTCTCCCTTAGAGACTGTGGTGGTGTAAAATCTGATAGTGAAAATGTTAGGTTTCTTGGGGTCTGCATTGACCCGGCTCTCACATGGGGGGCCCACATAGATCTGGTGTCAGCAAAACTGAGTAAGGCTTTATTTGTTCTTAGAAATCTGTCTCAATGTGTATCTGATAAGGTATTACTAACATCCTATCATGCCATATTCCACTCGGTTATGACTTATGGTATCCTGGTTTGGGGGCACTCTCCTCTTACGGCTGGATTGTTTGGGAAGCAGAGAAAAGCAATTCGTATCTTGGCCGGCTTGGATTTCGGGAGTGATTGTAGAGAAACTTGTAGACAAAAAAACTTGCTTATCCCCTCTTACCACAGGTTGAAAAGGTGTCAAAATGGCCCAGGCTACTTGTCCATTAAATTATATAACAATCTGCCCAATGATATTAAAAACTTGGATAGGGGTCAATTTAAGAATAGGGTCAAAGTTTTTTTGATGTTGAACAGTTTTTATTCATATGATGAATTTCTACAATGTGAATTTGTATAACTAATATTTAGTGATTTTTTAGGATTGTTATGTATTTAGTTTAAGACTTATTTTAATGTTTTGGTGTATTTCTTTTCTGGCTGTACTATTTGCCTTACTGACATGTGTAAACACTATAGTGTATAATGGCACGAATAAATTGAGTATTGAGTATAAATATTCAATTTATTTTGTTTTTAGTATTTTTTGTTATAGCGTTAACAGAAATACATAATTTGTAAAATTTTCAACTGTATAGCTATCGCGTGTCTTGAGATACAGTCTGATGACAGACAGACGGACGGACAGCGTAGTCTCAGTAATAGAGTTCCGTTTTTACCCTCTGGGTACGGAACCCTAAAAAGAGACTTAATTCAAATTGATTTATTATTTAGATATGAACTAGTGAGAGGCTCTATCGCCTATTAAATAAATCCATGAAAAAATAGAACTTTGAAAATATAGATCCATGAAAAATATAGATCCATAAATAATATAGATTCATGAAAAATATAGATCCATGAAATAATAGAACTCTGAAAGATGTGAATAATTATTACGAATTCGCAATGGATTATCACCAATAAAATCCATTTATAGAATTATCAATTGAATATAGTCGGCAGTTTATATTTTATGGAAGAATCGTCAGAGTTTTGGATTTCTATGTTATTTAAGGGCGGCCGCACATTTACTACAATCGGATCCGATTGTCTGAAACGATTTCAAATCGGACCACTAGCGCACACTACCGACAAAATACGTCCGATTTTATTCGAATGTCACAAGCAGTGATATTTTTCGACCGTGGTAATCAAATTTTCAGTATCGACATGATTTGACAATTCCTTTTTTTATACTCCCTGTCAAAAACTGATAGAAATAATCGTATGTTTGCGGTAGACTATGCAAAAGCAATGCACGGCTTGCCTTCCGGTACTCGGATCAGACTTTTAATCGGTCCGATTGGTAGGACGCACTGCTCGTGCATCCGAGTCGGACTTCCGATCCGATATCGGATCGTAGGTGTGCGATATGATAGTATAAAAGTATAGGTATTTGAGCGTCAGATGCCCTGATCCTACAATCGTTTCAGACAATCGGAACCGATTGTAGTAAATGTGCGGCCGCCCTAAGGGCTTTATCTTCTCACCATAGATCATTTGATTTCGAATATAGTGAAAATCGCAACAAGTATTTACGGAGCGCAGTCTCGTGAGTATCTCCAGAGTTTTTAAAAGTTACAGAGTAGACGGGATTCTGCATTTTCCATCTAAGAGGTGAATTGTTGGTTTCAAATTTCTTTAGTGGAGGGCGCTCTGGGTTGTTATCCAGACTATTAGAAATTTGTTGATTCGCTCCGAGTCAAATAAGCTGCACTGATGAGATCTAATGAGACCGAAACAGCTGTATGTAGATTTTTCGTCGGGGTGACTTGACGATTTCTATAATTCACTGTTGGATTGTGAGTGTAGAATTCTTGTCGCGGAATACATATAACCAGCTCCGATGGAAAATTTTTTGATACTTTTTTTAATTATTGAAGAATTTTCCTTGTTCATTTCAGACTTTAGAATGAACATATAATATATCTTTAAGAATATGAATTTCTGATACTTATATCATTCCCTTGTAGAATATCAATTGAATTGACCTGGCCACAGGTCTATTGTAGAATTGCCTGTCGAAATATGAATTTCTAATAATATAATAATTCCGTTACAGGCTATCAATTGAACATACCCGGCCACAGGTCTATGGAAGAATCGTCTAGGAGGTCCAGCATTTCTGAAGCGTCAGGTCTGAGCACGGCTTCCGGACGGACGTACATAAACGAGGCTAGCACGTTAGTTTTGGAAACTCTCGAAAACGGCATAAAGAAACATTACTTAGTACCGCTATCTCTGGCACAAAAATCGAAGTGGCGGAAAAAAGGAATCAAATTGCACATATTCAATGATCACACGTTTATAGCGAAACATCTGTCTGGGTGAGTAGGGGGTCAAAAAAAATGAATACTTTTCCGGAGTAAGAAAGCCTCTCCCTGGTGCTAGCTATAGTCGGGTCGGGCTGACATTTGGAAAAAAGAAGAGTAGCTGCAATTTTATGACTGATTTGAGGGCGTAATATCATATTAATTTCTATTTTATGAAATGCAACGATTTTCAAGTCTGGAACATTGTTTATAACAACGTTTTTGTGCAAAAAAAGCGTATTTTTTCAATTTTTCGATTATATTTCGGAAACTATGGGATATGGAGAGAAGTGCTTCATAGACCAAATAATTGTCATTGAAAAAGCTTCCAAACTAGACCTGCTAAATCAAAATCGGTTAATTTGTTTAAAAGTTATAGCAAATTTAAGGCTAAAAAGGCGTTTTTTTAAATTATTATAAACAAATAATTCAACATTTTATTGTTTCATTAAGGCAGTGTGAGTTTTCATGTACTTGAAAAGTGTGCGCAAGGTACTAGGCGATGTGCTATGAATAGTTGTTGCACAATTCTATTTGTTTATCCCGTTTTTGTAAAATGGACTCAATTTCAACCGTTTATTGTGGGAAAACTTATCAACTTACAGACCTCTAGGAGGTCTCATTTTAAAGGTAATAGAGTCTACTTGTAATCGCCAATCTCAGAAAGTTAATTTTTTTCCGGAAACTATTTTAAAATAAGCAATAAACAAATGTTACATTTTAAACCGTTTTTTGCTTATAAATAAATACAATAATTTGCAAAGTATGAGGAATATGTGTTCATCAGTAGTACCATTGGAAAGCTGTTAAAAAAACACACGTTTAAAAAAAAAAGTTTCTACGACCTCTAGGAACCAAGATAGCTTCTTTTTTTTTTAAATCATTACTCCGTTGTTTATTAACATTTTGAGCTGAAATTTTCACATTTGGTAGGCGACATTTCCAACTTTATGATCCGACATTTTGCATAAACTTTTGTTGTTAATTATTTAGCCCCGAGAGCAATATATCAAGGTAACATTCTCTGAGCTCCACGAGAGCCGAGTGGTGGGGGTGAGAGAAATTCGCAGCGCTCGAATTTCTCGCGCGCGATGCGGAGCTTCAAAATCGAGCGGAAGAAAAAAATTCGCATTATCTCGGGTTCTAATTATCGTAGAACCTTTTTTTTTTTAATCTGGGGTAGCTCGTTTTTCATATACCTAAAATGTCTTTAAACTGAGGAAAAAAGGTGTTGCTTAAATAATTCATTGATTTATCGCGGGTTTTTTTGCATTATTAATAATTCTGAAAATTTTCTATTATGCATGACTACAATATAGTATACTTTAAGTAAAAATATAGCTTCACCACAGCTTAATTGAACTATTAACAAGAATACAGTTTGTGTAAGGAATAATATTTATATACTATTATGTACGGGGTATGACGACCGTAATTCTTATTTGATTTGGTCTGTGATGCTGCGTGAGAAATATGAAGCCGATCATCAAACTTTTTTTTTTGTGTGTTTTTTAACAGCTTTCCAATGGTACTACGGATGAACACATATTCCTTATACTTTGCAAATTATTGTATTTATTTATAAGCAAAAAACGGTTCAAAATGTAACATTTGTTTATTGCTAATTTTTAAATAGTTTCCGGCAAAAAATCAACTTTCTGTGATTGGCGATTACAAGTAGACTCTATTACCTTTAAAATGAGACCTCCTAGAGGTCTGTAAGTTAATAACTTTTCCCGCAATAAACGGTTGAAATTGGGTCCATTTTAAAATAGAATTGTGCAACAACTATTCATAGCACATCGCCCACCTGGCGCACACTTTTTAAGTACATGAAAACTCAAACTTTTACGGCCTTAATGAAACAATAAAATTTTAACCAACCTCCCTTTTGAAAGCTATTTATGCCCGAGCTAGCAGGGAGATTGGTTAAACATATTAAGGTTCTGATTTGTTCACAGTAATAATAACAACTAGGTAAAATGAAAGGTATTTACTGTTCTCTTTTACATAAATTGATGAGACTTATCTTTATGTTTTAATATATATTCTGTCGACGTTTTCCTTGGGTGGATTGTTGACTTCTGCCCTATCTTTGTCCCAAGTTCTTGGTAGCTCCAGCTGTGGTTTGCCAAGGTGGATGTTAGTCCCAGACAAGGTGGTTTCTTTTGTAAACTCCAAATAGGGTGAATTTCGATCTTCAAACAACTTGTCTTTTAGTTCTAACCTAGGTGAACTTCAAACCCAGACCAAGTGGCTAAAATAATTCGGGGCAAATCAACATACAATCTCAAACTTAATATGTTCCAAGAATATCTGTAGGGTATCAATGGCCAATTCAAACTATCATTTAGATTTATCTCAAGCAAAGATGCTAAGAAAGACAGTATATGTTCCAACATTAAATTGAACATAAGATATGACCACGTGAAATTTGCCATCGTTAACCTACAAAAATCTTGTGTTAAATTGAGATAATGAAACAAGCAAATGAATTAGAAATATTTTAAATTAAGAAATATGAGATGATTATTTCAATATAGAAAGATAAATAATTTTAATATAGATAAATGAAAAAAATATGAAATGGCGGAAAAATTAAATAAGAAATTAATTCAGATTTTCAAGATAATGCATTTATACGGAATAATTATATTTCTTCTCATAACTTACCGTCTATCAGACGCCACAGATACTTAATAATCTCAATAAACTTTCAATAGATATTTAACATAATTCTAATAATCAACGATGTTTTATCTACAAGAACCATTTGCTAAAAGGAAGAACGATTGTTAATCCGACGCTACCTAGATACTCTCCTTCTTAATACGCAGGTCATTAATCATAGAAGAACAAAAGTGACGTATCGGTTGATAGCGTGGAATCACGGTACCAATTTCAGTGTAGAATGCAGTGGCTGCAGTTACGTGGAGAATTTACACGTTACAAAATGTTGAATTATTTGTTTATAATAATTTTTAAAAAACGCCTTTTTAGCCTTAAATTTGCTATAACTTTTAAACAAATTAACCGATTTTGATTTAGCAGGTCTAGTTTGGAAGGTTTTTCAATGACAATTGACAATTGGTCTATGAAGCACTTTTCTCCATAACCCATAGTTTCCGAAATATAATCGAAAAAAGACGCTTTTTTTGCACAAAAACGTTGTTATAAACAATGTTCCAGATTTGAAAATCGTTGCATTTCATAAAATAGAACTTAATATGATATTACGCCCTCAAATCAGTCATAAAATAGCAGCTAGTCTTTTTTATCATTTTTTGATATTTTTCATGTCAGCCCGACCCGACTACTAACAAAATATCTTGTTTCTAATGATAGCACAGTTGTAGAAGGCGTGGAACAATGAATATTGTTATTTGATGATGAAGATAGTTGTGTAGAACATGCAACTGTCTATCGAAATCAAATTACCAATAAGTTTTACCTTCGAAATTCATTATCTGAAAATTCAAACTGTAACTAATTTTGATCATGGGTGGTTATTTAGAGAATAGGTCAATGTTGAGATGAAGTTGACTGAAATAATAGGGACAATTTTCTTTTCTCAGTTGATTTTCGAGCAGTGAAATTTCACTGTGGCAAAATTAATTCTGTATTCTCCAGATTTTTTGAAAGTATTTTTTTTCCAGTGGCACAACATGCCAAGTATGCACGAAGAGTATCGCCCGAAGACTGGGAAAACAAGGCTATGAGTGTCGAGACTGTCAAATGAAATGTCACAAGCACTGCCACGTAAAAGTGAACGATAATTGTCCCACGTCTACGATACACAACATTGAATTGTAAGTAGCTCTTAGTGAAACTTGTATACTAGTATCTATATTTTTCAACTTTCATTATTATTTGGAATCTGATATTTTCTGGTGTTTATTGTTCATCTTTGTATTTAGTAGTCTTCAACCTTAATGTATAGCTATTTCTAATTGATCTCAGATTTTCCTATGATTATTGCACCTAACAAATCACCTTTCTCAAAAAATTTTGGATACTAAATTATTTAATACTTCAAATCTATTATATATATATATATATATATATATATATATATATATATATATATATATATATATATATATATACAGGGTGACCAGAGCTACGTAATCGGTCCATAACTTTTTTGTCATTGAAGATATCGATATGAAATTTTCAGAGCAATTGTGGTCCGACTAAGTCTATTTTCCAAAATTATTTTGAAGAAAATTTCACTTCCGGTTTTGCCGGAAGTGATATCAACTTTGTTACCTATTTCAAATGCAATACCCTGTATATTTTTCGATTTTCGAATTTCTTATGTAATTTATAATGAAATTGTCATAAAATTCCTTATACCTAAAATGAACAGTTTTCGAGTTATTAATTTTTTTCGTAAAATTTTGACAGTTGCGTCTTCAACAAAAATAGGCTATAACTTCTTTGTTAGTAGGTCTATTGGTATGCGGTTTGGATTTTTGTAACCTTGAAACAGTGTTTTATTCATTCCTTGTCAAATTTTTCTATATTTCTTACTTATTACTTGATAAAATCTAGGGTAAAGTTGGCAAATTTCAAACGTTAATAACTTTCTTATTCCTAATGGAATGCTATGTATATTTTTGCATTTTTCAATTTGCTATTCTATTACCTTTCCTATACCTAAAGTTAATAATAACAAAGATATTTCACAATTTTGTAATAATTTATATATCAATACACCTGAGAAATCGTCTAGCGTGTTATTTTGACGTATCCATGGATACCAATAATAAAAATTATTTAAAATCTAATTGTGTCATCTTTTCTAGTATTTTTTCAGTTAATAAAATGGATTTTACGCGACAAGAAATGATAAATATGGTTTACTGTATTGGATAAGCGAATCGAAATATTCTGCTAGCTAGTAGAATTTATCATCAAAAATATTCTGATTCAACTACGTTTTGTGATTCTTTTATTAATAAGCATTGATTTCTTTCTGTATAACATTGAAATGTATAATTTGGAGTAACTGTTGGATCATGCGAATGTACTCCTCCTGACCAAAATGATAATGTAAAACTTGACATTGCAATTTGACATCAGTATACTGCAAACATATGTTGTTTATAAACAACAATAATTATTGAATATTAACTTCTTAGAATTATTATTTTTTCAATATCTTTTCGGATATCAACAGCAGGTTGTACAAACCTAATGAACAGAAAAGGTGACACAATTAAATTTTGAACAATTTTCGTAATTGGTATCCATGGATACGTCAAAAATAATTCGCTAGTCGGTTTCTCAAGTGTATTGATATATAAATTATTACAAAATTGTGGAATATCTTTTTTATTATCAACTTCAGGTATAGGGAATGGTTATACAAATCGAAAGGTAATTGAATAGCAAATTTAATAATGCAAAAATATACATAGCATTCCATTGGAAATAAGAAAGTTATTAACGTTTGAAATTTTCCAACTTCACCCTAGATTTTGTCAAGTAATAAGTTAGAAATATGGAAAATTTTGACATGGAATAAATGAAAAAATGTCTCAAGGTTACAAAAATCTAAACCGCATACCAATAGACCTACTAACAAAGAAGTTATAGCCTATTTTTGTTGAAGACGCAACTGTCAAAATTTTACAAAAAAAATTAATAACTCGAAAACTTTTCATTTTAGGTATAAGGAATGTTATTGACAATTTTATTATAAATTACATAAGAAATTCGAAAATCAAAAAATATACAGGGTATTGCATTTGAAATAACAAAGTTGATATGATAGATAGAGATGATAGATATCGATATGAAATTTTCAGAGCAAATATGGTCCGACTAAGTCTATTTTTCAAAATTATTTTGAAAATTCTCTTCAAAATAATTTTGAAAAATAGACTTAGTCGGACCATATTTGCTCTGAAAATTTCATATCGATATCTTCAATGACAAAATAGTTATGGACCGATTACGTAGATCTGGGTCACCCTATATATATATATATATATATATATATATATATATATTATATATATATATACAGGGTTGCCTGTATATATATATATATATATATATATTATATATATATATATATTATATATATATATATATATATATATATATATATATAGTATATATCGGACCATATTTGCTCTGAAAATTTCATATCGATATCTTCAATGACAAAATAGTTATGGACCGATTACGTAGATCTGGGTCACCCTATATATATATATATATATAAGTATATATACAGGTTGCCTGTATATATATATATATATTATATATATTATATATATATATATATATATTATATATATATATATATATATATATATATAATATACATATATATAATAATATTATATATATATATATATATATATAATATATATACAGGGTTGCTGTATATATATATATATATATATATATATATATATATATATATATATATATATATATATATACAGGGTTGGGATAAAGTATGGAACCAAGTTAATATCTTTTGAACGAAAAGGACAATATTTATGAAATTTTGCAGGTAAGTGTAATGGCGCAAAATGCATCTGATGTTTATAACTTACTACATATGCATTCACACAACACCAATTTGTTTATATGAACGTTTTTTTACGGTAATGTAAAAAACTCGAAAGAAGTTGAAATGTGCGATAATTCCTCGTGTATACAGATTTTTCACACTAAACCCAGTATGTACGAATTCGAAATCCCAAGCTCTTTCAATATCTGCAAAGATATACAGAAGGTCCCATATAAATTAAAATAGTTGAGGGTATTTCCGGTTCAACCGGAAGTATATTATCAACAAAAAAATTGTACTTCAGATGCATTTTACGCCATTGCACTTATCTCCAAAATTCCATAAATATTGTCTTTTTGTTCAAAAGATATTTACTTGGTTCCATGCTTATACAATCCTGTATAGTATATATATATATATATATATATATATATATATATATATATATATATATATATATATATATATATATATATATATATATATATATATATATATATATATATATATAATCATTGATATTCTCAAAAAAATTTGTGATAAGATTGATTGCAATAACTGTATGCTAAAAGCACCGTACATTTTGTAAATGGATCAAATTTTATTCTTAATTGAACTTTTCACTATACAATCAAGTAACATATATTATGTAGATTTATTTGTTGAAGCAGTTTTTCAGATAAAATTTCCCAACTCCCAATCTTAAAAATTTAGAAATATTGACAGTTTGAGGTGTCCACTTAACAACAGAAAGTACATAGGTCAGACAGGTTAAACAGTCAATAAGATATTCAAATAATATTGGTCTAATATAAATAAAAAATCCGGACACCCTACTGCGTAGCACTAGGAATGATAAAACCCCTCGGCGCATGTGCATGTCGTCAATATTTTTCAAATTAAAAAACTACCCATTAAATGCTATCATTTTATTTCATTATTGTAAAAATCGGTTTAGGTTTAAGATTTATAGATAGCACCACATGTCTATGGACAAAAAAATCTAAAAAACGCTATAATTTTTGTATTCTTCGTGGGGAAAAACTTTTAAAAACACTTTTCTTATGAAATCATATGTATTTTATCGATATCCGTTGGAATTTTTAAAATCGGACCAGCTACTAACTTTTTGATAGCACCACATGTCTATGGGCAAAAAAATCTAAAAAACGCTATAATTATTTTATTCTTCGTGGGGAAAAATTTTTGAAAACACTTTTCTTATGAAATCATATGTGTTTTATCAATATCCGTTGGAATTTTGAAAATCGGACCAGCTACTAACTTTTTGATAGCACCACATGTCTATGGACACAAAAATCTAAAAAACGCTATAATTTTTTTATTCTTCGTGGGGAAAAATTTTTGAAAACACTTTTCTTATGAATTCATATGTGTTTTATCGATATCCGTTGGAATTTTTAAAATCGGACCCGCTACTAACTTTTCGTCGTTAGACTATAACCCCTTAGCTTCGCCTCGCGGTAAAAATATGACTTCACACTCTCCAAATGTTGATAAGTGATCGCCACACTTGGTACATCTTACGAATTATGAAAATCAGCTGTGTAGTTTTTGTAAAGATGATTTTTGTAGAACCCAGGACCGGATAGCTTGTTCAGCGCATTTACCATTTTGTATTTTAAAATTTGAGTCGCAGCAACGTGTGGTTGGGTAGCTAGTTTAATTTATAATCAGTCGTTTCCTTGAATTTTCGCCTGTTTAATTCGGGATCGTTTTCATTTGCATTGATTAATAATAAAAGTTTAAAAAACTCATCATTTACCTTCTTCTAAAGTTATGTTATAACTATATTCATATGAAACCTAACAAAACAGTTCATGTATAGAGGGTTCTTTTATTTTAAGTGAATGTTGTAAAGATTCAAAATATTTGAATGAAATTAATTCAATAGATGTATTCCAAATATCGATGTATTTTTTGATATATCATGTCAACATCGATGTTCCTATGCCATCTCTATTATTATTATTATGTTCCAAAATTTTCATTCCCTATTTATTGGATTTTAGACTCCATATTATGTAAGTAGTTTTATGATGCTTAATTCTTTGGTATACCTGCTTAATATTTTCGTTAAACCAAATTCTTAGCCTCAAACTCAAAGTCCCTACTGATGAATCTATATATATTTTGAAAGCACAAATGTGCTAAGTAGGTACTATACGATTTTCTAAAGATTAATATGAGTTGAAAACGGCAGTAATAGATTTATGATAACATATGGGATAAGTAATTACTCAGTAAGAATTCAATTATGTTGCATTTCGTCCAGTAACGGGTCAATATATTGAACTTTATTCTTCAATGATTAGAAGTTATTCATCTTTTAATATAATTCATTTTTCACATTCCTGTCACACGTAACAAATAGGCATTATCATCGATATTCTCGGAATAAATTGTGATAATATTGCACCCTATATATACTCCAACTATATAAACCTTTACACTTCTGGTTATGGATGATACTAATAATTTTTTTTTCCAATGGGTCCATGCTTCCTGTCTTGAGTGAATAATTGGTAAGAGGTGTTGATTGCTTTACAATATTGATCACTGATTGTTTTTTAACCTTTGCATGAAGCAGTTTTGAATCTTTCTATTAAAAACTTATTAATCTTCACAAGTATATTATCGCATCACATTTAATTTTTAATACCATTACATTCCATTATTTATAACGTTCTAGTTTCACATATTTATTTATTTTATTTATTTAAGAATACAACTAATATTCAACAATTTGTTGTTACTATAGTTGACTTACAATTAAATTTTTAAAATTATGAAATTTACATTTTATTGAACTTCTTATATGGTATGGCATGCTATTGAAAGTTATTAGACTGGCATAGATAGGACTCTTCCGACGACATTCTGTTTTCGTTCTATGTAGGTAATATGATTTGTTTTGCCTTGTTTCGCGGTTGGTAATGCTTTGAACTCTTTGTAATAGACTCTGACTCTTTAAATGGTTGTTTTCTAATTTGAAAATTAATTTACACTGTTGAAACTTAACTAGTTTCTCTATCTTCATATATTGATATCTTTCATATAATTCCTTCGTTGGATAATCATATGAAAGATTATGGAGTCGTTTTATTACTTTATTTTGTAATCTCTGTAGTCTATTAAGATTGAATTTTGTTGTGTTGGACCAGATTACCGACAAATAACTGAACACCGATTGGAAGTAGGCATAGTATATATTTTTGCTTGACTGTTTATCAAGATATGGTTTTAAATGCCGAAGCTTTGCCACCAATGGTGAGAGTTTATCCATAATCATGTCCACATGTGAATTCCACGTTAATGAGTCTTCTATGATTAATCCCAAGTATTTTGTTTTTTCACCTGCCTAAGCGTCTTACCATTAATAACCAATTGTGGATGGATGTTACTATTTCTGGTAGTTCTATTTCTGAATAGGATGTATACTGTTTTTTCTTCATTTATTACTAGTTTGTTAGAAATCAGCCAATCACTAAATTTCTGCATGTCCTCATTGACCATTTCCTCCAAAGATTTCAAATTGTCTGCATTATATATAATTACTGTATCGTCCGCAAACATGAAGAATTTTCCCAGCAATCCTGATTTGGTTATATTTTCTACATATATAGGTAAAGTAGTGGTCCAAGTACTGTGCCCTGAGGAACTCCAGTTCTGATTTTTTGTTGGTTACTTTTTGTACCCTCAATAACCACATGTTGTCTTCTATCAGTTAGGAAGGACTGAAACAGTTTGAAAGCATTTCCTTGTATTCCTATTTTCTTTAATTTTCTTAGTAGTATAGAGATGTTGATTGTATCGAATGCTTTCTGTAGATCTACGAAAACTCCTATAACTTTTTTTTTTCTTCCAGTTTTTGTAGTATATGTTCGATGACGTCAATCGCTGCATCCTCGGTTGAGCTTTTTTCCTGGAATCCATACTGATGTTTTGATATCTCTAAGAATTTCACTAACCTTTTTTTCATTATTGTTTCAATTATTTTAGCAAATATTGAAGTATTCGATATTAGCCTATAGTTAGCTGGTTCCTCCTTGCTTCCCTTTTTAAATACTGGTGTTATTCTTGCGATTTTACATAGACTTGGAAATACTCCACTCTTTATACTCTTATTTATGAGAAGCAACATTTGCTTTTTGATAATAGGATACAGAATTATAAGATCTCTTGTACTTATATTGTCTGGACCTGGCGAGATATTTCTCTTCAAGGACATCACTATGCTAGTGAGTTTTTTTTCACTACATCCTCCTACATAGAGTGACTGGTCTTTTTTGATTTCTTCAAATTTTGTTGTATTTTTGTTTATTATTTTCTTTTTTATTTGTTCAGCTGCATGGGTGAAATATCTGTTGAGAAAATTAGCTTTTTGTTTTGTTTTGGATATACATATACTTAACATTTTTATTTCATTCTCAGAAAAATATAATCCAATGTTTAATACCATTTGTTTTTTCAATTTCTAGGTCCTACATCACAAATCCGTACACAGACAAAAATTTGAAGATGTTGTGACAGCACTATAATCGCATAATAATATTGACATTGTTATAAATTTTACTTATAAATATTTCGAAGATTATAATAATGCAATAGCACAAAATAAGCTAAGTTCAAATGATAAAATATGTATTTTCTTAGTTAATTTTTTGAATTCCCTATTTTGTTTTAAATTGAAAACTTTAATTTTGTTATATGTTGTATCTTATTTATTTGAAATACTCGAACGCTTTTAACGTTGCATTGTTTTATTTTAATACAAACATTTTTATATGTATAGTCGAATTGAAATTTTATTATTGTTAGTTTCGAAAGGTTTATTTAAAATTTTGAATATTGTACAATTTTTTCTATGTAAGTGTAATTTGTAAGTGCCTGTGCTGAATTCTCTATATAATACCCAGGAGTTTTATTGAAAGCAAAATGTTTTAATATAGTTGTAAGTGACATGTAATTTTGTTAAACTTATGATCTTAATGGTGTATTAAACACGCACTTTTCTATCAGAGTTTCATTTTTCCGGATTATCATTCGACGTTTGTATGTGATGTTTGGTTAATATGTCACTAGGATTATTCGTTAATTATAAATTTAGTGCAATTATTTATTTGAGTAAAATATTGTTGGTATTTTGTTAGTTCTCATATTCGAAGACAAAATTAGTATAAGGGGAGATCTAACTATATTGACAGGGTCTATCAACAAAATTATAGTACTATTTGTTGATATCTACTCTAAGAAATATTTGAAAGTACTATTGAAATTTTTTGGCAGCTAAAATTATGTGGTCGATAGTTCTTTCAGTGAGACTTTTTTAGTATGGAAGTGGAAAATTTAGTATGTATTGTTCTTGTCAAGTGGCAGTTTAGCGGAGCTTTCTTGAGGAGCTCTTGTTTCTCATGCGAAGATGTCAATGAAAAAAAAACAGACCAGGTAATTCATTTTTCACATTCCCAACTTTCTGCTTGTACAGGCTGTCCCATTTTCGATGTCCTTACGGGGTAACTCGCTTATTTTTAAAGATAGAGATTTGCGGTTTTCGCGAACGTTGGCTACTTTTTTGTCAATCTCACGATACCGTAAACAAAATTTTCATAGCTTGCTTCGTTTTTGAGATACAGGGCGAAGTTGAAAATATTGCATTTTGGTCCCCCTCCTGTATCACAGCTGTCTTTCAAATTATAGAAAAAGTAAAAACTGTTTTTTATACACTTTTTTGGAATGAGCTGTCATTGTTTAGATATAACCCAATGTTATAATTTTTTAAATGGAACACACTGTATATTTTTCCATATTCAAAACATAAATGTTTTGCGCTTTTCAAAAATATATAATACTTATATAAAATTTTAAGTATTAGCCCTGTATTTAGATAATTTTCTTTTTTTTATGTCAAGTCAAGACAAATATCACTTTGATAGATCGTTCGGCGCAGTAAACAAATATATCACTTCCATTTATATAAGTAAGAATGAAAAGTAGTCATTAAAAAAATATTATTTGATATAAGTTACTAAACAGAGATATATTTAATGATTATAACAAAAATAGAAACTTGTACATACAAGTTTCTATTTTATAATAGAACTTTGTTTTGTAGCAGTGTTACATAACACTGCTACAAAACAAAGTTCTATTATTTTTCTGTTGAAAATGTTTTGTAAATATTGTTCAAATTACTTCGAAAACTTCTCTCGTGGCATTCATCAGAGCATCTCGATTTTCGTGCCCCGTGTGGTTTATTTTATTTTTTATGTAGCCCCATATGAAGAAATCTAATATAGATAAGTCAGGGGACCTTGGTTGCCAGTTAATGGGGTCATTTTTAACAATACACTGGTTTTAGAATCTTTCATTAGGATAAATATTTTCTATATTGAGCCAACGGAATTTCGTCAAGTAGTTCAGAAAGAAAATCATCCAAAATTTTCAAATATCTTTGATGATTCAAGTTACCGTCGAAAATACGGTAGACTAATCTTCCTCCAAAAACGAAACAAAATCGGACAATATACCACCTACAAAACTCAATACTCTTCTCAGTTTCACTTGGGTGCAGATGATGTATAGCTTGGGATATGTAGGGGATATATATATATATATATATATATATATATATATATATATATATATATATATATATATATATATATATATATATATATATTTATTAATATCTTCGAAACCCTTGGAATGCCAACCGAATCTTCAATTTCTCTGCAAGTATTTTTGTTCTCTTCTACCTTTGCGAGGACACTAATTTCATCATTTTCGGCATTTTCTTTTTTATAACTTTCTGGCCTAGGCTTTTCAAAAGATCCGAAAAAGGAAACTTGAAATTTCTATCTTATCTAACTGACACCCAGTAACTGAGTAATAGTAAATAACTTTCAAAATAGAGGTCCATCGCTTGATTTGGATTTAAACCAACTTGGTAATATATCCCAACCATATCTAATTTTTCGTAGTTTTGATATACTGGATTATCATTCGCCATTGTAAGAAAAATTTGTACAATTTGATAGGAACTATAAATATTCTGCACTTTCTTTTTTTTCATAGCCACCTACTAATTAGGTCCAGAGCGTATATAGTTGATAAATAGTGTTTCATTAGTTTAAATTTATTGTTTTGTCAAATTGTTTATTAACGTATATTAAACAATATTTTTTAATGAAAACTTTTCATTCTTACCTATATAAATGGAAGTGATATATTTGTTTGGGCTAATACTTAAAATTTTACATAAGTATTATATATTTTTAAAAAGCGCAAAACATTTATGTTTTGAATATGGAAAAATATACGGAGTGTTCCATTTAAAAAATTATAACATTGGGTTATATCTAAACAATGACAGCTCATTCCAAAAATCTGACTACGCCACTGGATTCTACGTAAAAAAGTGTATAAAAAACAGTTTTTACTTTTTCTATAAGTTAAAAGACAGCTGTGATACAGGAGGGGGACCAAAATGCAATATTTTCAACTTCGCCCTGTATCTCAAAAACGAAGCAAGCTAAGAAAATTTTGTTTACGGTATCGTGAGATTCACAAAAAAGTAGCCAACGTTCGCGAAAACCGCAAATCTCTATTTTTGAAAATAAGGGAATTACCCCGTAAGGACATCGAAAATGGGACAGCCTGTACAGGGTGTTTTTTAATTGAATGTAAATAATTTAGGGGTGAATTTTGGGCCGATTTTAAGACGAAAACTTCATATGAACGTATGTCCTAAACGTCCTAGTTTTTAAGATACAGGGTGATAAAGTTTCAGAAAATAAATCATTTTTTATTTATAACTTTAAAACCACACAAAATTTCTCAATCAAATTTGGTATGCAAGTACTACTCATCAATGTGCATTTTTTGATGCAATATAGGTTTTCAATTTTCCACCAGTGGCGTTCATGAAGAATTTGCCTTGCATACTTCAGCAAACATTTATGATACGCCACTGATTTTTCTTGAAACTGAAATTATTTTTGAAATGTATATTCTGTTTTGAACAAATTTGATCTCTTGAATTTCCTTCGAGCGACGCATGGTTTTCGCTTAAAAAAATTCAAACTGATTCTCTGCATTATCACATTGCAGGAAATAGATTTTTGTTGAAGAAAAATTGGTGCATCGAACAAACAAATTAATTTAATTTTTTTTGTATTTTTTTCTTAAATTTTTCGAAATATTTCGTGTGGTTTTAAAGTTTTAAATAAAAAATAATTTATTTTCTGAAACTTGACCACCATGTAACTTTCTACACTTGTAAATTTCATGACAGTTTCAGGCTCCACACTTTCACGAATGATTGGAATCGATCATTACATTACCTTTTTCAAAATAATGCACTTTTTGATTACAAATAGTATATAGGAACATTGAGATATAAAAATCTATATCATTTTTGGACGTCAGCATGGAAAACCATAAACAGTCTCCCATATATATTACCAAAGATTTTCTACAAAGGAATCTGCAATAGGTTAATATAACTCCAATTAAGACTAAAATCATTAAATCTATATATTATTAAAGTATTTTTAAAAAAATAATCGATAAAATATCGACAGGTTTTTATTGATCTCAACAATAGTAATCACTTAAATCGAGAAATAAATTAAATAACAAACTATAATTTTTTTTATAAAATAATGCAGTATTTTCATCATAATTGAGTACGTTACTGCTTGTGCAAATCAAGGAAGCACATCACAATATTCAATATTGGTGAATACACCAAATATTAAAGTTTCAATTTATCGTCCATTTGTTTCGTTTGAATTATGCATGGTATTCGATAGTTTAAAATTACATAAATATCATGTCAAATAATATATATCATATGAGATAGAAAAAATTCAATCATGGTAACTATATTGCATTAAAAAAAAAACCAAATAGAATCTAGGTGTCAGTATTAATGACACACTTAAATCATGAAATTAAGTGATGTTATTATTAAAGAACGGATAAAAATATTGAAACTCATTTTAACATCAATTACAGTAGTGTGCGAATTAATTAATTCATTGTTGGTGGAGTAAGCTGAACTAGGACCGTACTAGATTGAAATTTTTGAGGATGGATATTAGTCCCAGAAAACGCACTAAGATTCTTACCTTGAATTAACACACATCAATGACTCAAAGAGATATTGCCAATGAGTGTAATGTGAGTTTAGGAACCGTAAATAAGATTTTGAAGCAAAAAAAGACACTGGGACTATTGAGGTGAACAGAAGAGGAAAATGTGGAAGAAAAAAAAAGACAGCAGCAGGGGATGAAGGTTTTTCAATAAGAGAAAGTAAATAAAAACAAGCCAACAACTTCAGAAAGACTTAGCACACGCTGGACTAATAGAAGGTGGAAAAAAAACAATTAGATCTCAAAAGAAACAGTTGTTGACTGATCCTATGAATGAAAAACGATAATATTGGGCAAAAAATTTCAAGAACAGGACTGTCCAAGATTGGAGGATTGTGTTGCTTTCAGATGAGAGCCATTTCTCAGTACAAGGGCAGCGATCTCGTTACGTAAGAAAGAGTGACAACGAAAAACTTACTGCAGCTCATATTGACCAAACAGTTAAACATCCTTTAAAGAAGATGTTCTGGGGTTGCTCTTCATATAAAGGTACTGGATCCCCTGTGCCAATCGAAGGTATGATGAACTCGCAAAAATACAAAAGCTTATTAGATCATAGATTGGAACTGAGAAAATTTGATGCTAATGGTCAAGCAGTTTTTCAACAAGACTCTGCTCCTTGTCACGTGTCCAAGATGATACTGAAATATTTCAAGGATAAAAAGATATCATGCCTTGAATGGCCAAGAAACTCACCGGATCTTAATCCGATTGAAAATTGTGGGCAATCTTGAAAGCTATACTACGTGAAATAGATCGTACAACAAAAATCAAACTCATTGAGGCTGTCATCCAGATATGGTTTCGGGACTAGCAAATAACTGAAAATTGTGAAAAACCTATTGATTCCATGCCAAAACGTGTCCAAGAAGTTATTGGAGCTAAGGGAGGACATATTTCATATCGAAACAATTTGAATTGTATTGATTTTTCGATTGCATTTAAATGTAACCAATGAATATTTATTTTTTCGAATTATCGTTTGTGTTCACATTAATTCGCACACTACTGTACTATTTTGGTTTTTAATTTTTGTGTAACCTTGAACGTTATTTCACGCGAAATTTAAATTCGAATTCGCTAAATACCATGACATTAATTTGTACATTATTAATTCCAACACTAAATCAAGTCATTTTTTTGCTATGTAAGGAACATATTGAGCAATAAAAATGTTAATAAGAAAATCTGCTCGACAAAAGACCTGAAAATATTACGTCCTAGTTGTAACAAAACATAAATGAACTTCTGCAATAATTGAAAATGCAACAACAGAAGCTCCTGAACTTTGGAAAAAAATAGCTTTGTATCTTCAAAAATGATCTCTCTCTATTTTAACATTTACATTTCTTCAGTCGCTGTGTCTTCTGGCTCATGTTTTTTATTTTTCCTACCATCGTCAGGAATTTCTAATCAAATATGTTTCTCACGATTAAAATCACGTATAAAAATTTTCTCGGATCAAATGAGATCATCGAGAAATCGACCTAAAACTACGCCGGACAGTGTCTCAAAAATTCAGAATCGAAGTACACCACGGTTACCGTTATATCGTCCCTGAAGAGCCTGACGACCTCTTCTGGCAGTGTTAGCATCTTAGACAGTTCGTTGTGATCCATTCCGTAATCTGTGCCGCCCAGGGCGTTCCTTATGAGGTGCGTCGACGCGTTTGTATCTTTGGGTTTCGTCTTCATGCCTTCCTTACGCTGAAGAAGTATTTCGTTAATTTCTCCCAGCGCCATCTTTTTGCGCGGTAGCTTGAGGGGACTCAAGGTCACCTTGCCCTTCATGTGCTCGCCGACCAATCGGACGGCTTGGAGGGGAGAGACCACATCCCATAGGCCGTCTGAAGCGATGACGAGGAACTTGTCGCGAGGCGTCAGGCGATGATGGGTTACGTCAGGTCTAGCTGTGAGGTACGGTGGCGTATGGTAATTCCTAGGTACTGCTTCGGGACCCAAGTATTTGGCCACGTGAGTCAACGCTTGTTTGCTCCATTTATAACTGAAATAATAGTAAAAATTAAATAATAAGAAAACAACTTGTCTAAAAACCACAAAACTAAAATAAATTTTTATTCGACTAGTTTCGCCTGTTACAGCATTATCAAGACTGAATACTGAATATAATATTCAGTCTTGATAATGCTGTAACAGGCAAAACTAGTCGAATAAAAAGTTATTTTCATTTTGTGGTTTTTAGACAAGTTGTTTTCTTATTATTTAATTTTTAATATAAATATGAACTACCACAGAGTTAATTCATCGTCCATCGAATTTTGAAATAATAGTTATATATCAGTCTCCATTACTAGCGACCTCATAAATTATCAATTGGTTACAGAGGATCCTGTCGTGGAATATTCAAGAAATATAATATGCTTCTTTACCTGGCGTGTTTGTTTACAGAACTCTACTATTTGTGCATAGAAATAGGTGTTATTTTGATGAGTACTTAAATCGAAACAACAATAGACAGATGTGCACATTTTTTTATCCTAAACATAGGCTAACGATGACCAATAAGTCCACATGTTACATGGCATTGAAGTTATTCAACCAGCTTCCCAGATTAGTTCGAATGAAATCAGAATACACTAAATTAAGGCCCGGTTTTTCAATGCTCGGTTAAAGTGATTTAGCTTTCGGCTAATCGATAACCTTTAGGTAAACCGTTTTTCCACCTCTCATCTTGCGCTAACCTACTGCTATTCTATCGGGTAGAGTAACTATCACCTAAAAGTCTTTGTCAAATGGCTAACTGTAAGCTATCTTGCAGACGCATGCGCTCCGTAGGTTAACTACCCCGAACGGCCCGAACAGTCGAGTTTGTTCAACTGCTTTGTAACCAGTAGCCTCATTTTCTATTTTGTTTTTTCTACGAAAGATGGAAGCATTTGATTTTTTAAGTGATGATGATGAAGAATAAATTAATAGACTTCAGCAAAGAAAGCCATACGTGGTCAGAGAAAGAAGTAATCCATTTGAATATTTTGATGGATTGGATTTTTTCACAAGATTTAGGTTAAGAAAAGAAACTTCTGAATATATTAGAACAAATTGAACAACAGATAGAGACCATAACAGATAGGTAAATTATTTCAAACTCCATAAATCTTTTTCCAATTTTCTATTTTTTCCCTCCAAGTAGTAGAACCTGTTTTTTTTTTATTCAATTCTTGCTTTGAAACCATTTGCAATTTTTAACAGCAACGATCTATCAGAAGGACTAAAGTTTGCCACTATTTTCTTCTTCAATGCTTTTGTTTCACCCATTTTATTATAAAATAATCAACAATAACATAACAAAACATATATTTCCGAAATCGACAGCAAAAGGGGAGCGACCAATCAGAAGTGCTCCCTGAAACATCAGTACTACCAACGTTAACAAATATATCGCTAGCTGACGGTTTGCTAGCCTAAAGTCAAACATTCGAAGGAGAAACGCAATAGTTCTTAGTTGGAACTTTAGCTGATGGTTAAGCTTAACCTATAGTCAGCTAACTGTGAGTTTTAACCGAGCATTGAAAAACCGGGCCTTAAAAAAGAAATCTACAGGCTTTTATTGAACTTGGAGCCGTATGATATTACAGAGTACGAAAGATACTGTGCTAATATAGCTTGAGTTTTTTGCTTTCGTTTTGACATTTTCTCTATTTATTGTTAAATTTTTAATTTGACATTGTTATTTTGTTTGCAATAATTGAGAGAAAAAAATATCTATCTATCTATAACGACGGATTCCATCAACTATTCAAAAATATTCACCTGAAGTCTCCCATGGCCCGAAATGGTGCTAAACGACCCAAGAGTCTTCCCATCTGTATTGCAGTTCTTCTTTCCGTTGGTGGATGCTCACTCAGTATTCTTTCGACCTCAGCGGTATTATCTATATTGTGCTCTACGGTTAATTTATTTGCAATCCAAGAATTCGTTTCGGATAGAGAACCTGAAAATTCGATAAATTCAACCACACATGATTTAATGATGAACTGATTTATTTAAAACTTACAGAGTTATCAATAGGACATTTATCCGAGTAAGTAATATTTATTTTATCTATAAATGTTGACAAAACGGTATATATGACCATAACTCAAAAGGGGAAAAAAAAGTGTGATTCAGTTCTGAAGTTGGATAAAAAAATACTAACGGAAATAATGCAGTACAAATATCTCGGACTAATAATATCCAGCAAATTAGTGTGGAATGCACACATTAACAATATAGTTGAAGAAATCTCTCCTATTATTGGAGTTTTAAGAAGATGCTCTCATCAGTTAAACGATACCTTCTGTATAACAGCTTTATTGAACCGCACTAACGATACCTTATGCCTTGTTGGGGAAGTACTAGCGGATACCTCATCAGTAAACTGCAGAGACTGCAAAATAAAGCCATCAAAGCACTTTTCCAACTGGAATACTTGACACCTAGTGAAAGTTTGTACAAGGACCGTCCCATCTTAACAATAAAACAATTAATCACTATGGAACAGACTAAACTTATTCATTGCATTAAAAACAAGACTTTAAAATCAAATATTGTAATAAAGTATACAAGGGATATCCAAAATTATAATGTGAGGTCAATGCAAGTGATTAGAAATCCCTACTCCAGAACCAAGAGGGGACAGGAGTCGCCATACCAGAGAAGCACTGAAACCTATAACTCTATACCAGGAAGTGTATTAGAAGAAAGACATCGAAAACTAGGCCATGACCTGAGGAAATACATAAGGCACACTAAATAAAATATTTGCAATCAATATAACTCAAAGTTGGTAAATGTGATAGTGTGAACTTTGGATAATTTATATTAATAAGAAAGTGTATATTATGTTGTTATGATTGAAATGGAGTTTATATTATGTTATAATTTTTGTAAATTTTAGGCCTCAGTACCAGGAAACTGATTCGAGGTCAGAAATAAATAAACTTTAAATCCCACGAATCTATAATTCATCTATACAAAACGCTAGTCAGACCCATTATGCTTTATGGTTCAATTATATGGTCTCCATCCAAGTTAACGCACATTCCGATTTTAGAGTCAATTCAACATAAATTTTTCAGATTCCTTGCATCTAAAATGGGTAATAGATTTTCTTATAAAGAGCACGAATACACTCAATTTGCTTTATCCGCTAATTTGGAATCTATCAAATCCCTCCATATATATCATGATGTTTATTTTGTTAAAAAAGCATTAATGGGTCTCGTAAACTGTGAATGTCTTCTTGGGATGTTGACTGAAAGGGAGGTCCCTTATGAGCTAAGGCGCATAAGACCTCTTCTAGAGCATGGAACTCATCGGAATTATATTTATAACTCTACCATCTTTAGGTTAAGAAGAAAGTGGAACAAGATTGTTATGCCCACAGATGTGCTACGTACTGATAACTTGAAAATATTCAAAAGGGAACTCAAACTTATTGTTAATCGTTATTTCTAATGTGAGTCTATTTTGCCTACTAAAATTGTATATTGTTATATTCCTATAATTATAATTATCTTATATAGCTATTATAAAACTATTGGCTATACTATCAACAAGTTTGTTATTACCAAATTACTCTTATTTTGTATAATTTGTTTAATTTTGTATAAAAAAGGATCTTTGATGTAATCATTGATCCGTTGACTTTTCAAATAAAATAAAAATACCTCCTTTGCATACCTTTTAAATACGTATTTAATTGCGACTCAAGAAAAATTTCTCATTTTGAAAAATGGCTCGAAATATCAAGGAGTTTGGCCACCCATGCTCTATACATTAATATTAAACGAATACTTCAAAAATTATTCTCCAAGTTAAGTCAAATTAATTCAGTTGATATTCCAGTAATTACAAGCAAGATTCCATATAACAACATTGAAAGATAGAAGGCACAGAGGGGACCTTATAGAAACATATAAGATGACAAGTGGATACTATAATTGTGATATTCAAAATATCTTTCAACAAAATCACAATCAGCAACTACGAGGACATTCAAAAAAGTTAGTCAAAGAAAAAGCTGCAAAACTGCAAAGGAAAAATTTCCTTACCAATCGGATTATTTATTCGTGGAATGATTTATCTGAAAGTACAGTAACGGCGCCCACTAATAATAATAATAATAATAATAATAAATTTATTAATTTCAAATATCATTTTACACAATCACAGATAAGTATAAAAGTAAAAATTGAAACATGTCACAGATAAACATTAATCAAACAACACAGCAGGCAAGGAATTCCTCCACAGTATAAGGCTCACATTGTAATATGAAGGCATGAATCCTTCTCTTGAAAACATTATGGTCCAAGATAGTACGAAAACGCAATGGCAGGCGGCAGTATATTTTTATAGCCATATATTCAGTACTCTTCTCGCGAAGTGCTGTCGAGTGAGCCGGGAAGAGATAAGGAAAAATTCTTCTGGTTTTATTGACATTTTTGAAACTTGTGAAATAATTTTCATGCTTGTGGAAAAAAATCAGTAATTTATATATATATAAACCATATAACGTTAAAATGTTGAAATTTTTGAAAGAGCCACGACATGATTGTCTGAACCCAAGCTTCAAGATCGTTCATATTACACCCTTCTGACACACAAAAATACTTTCTGCGAGGGACGAGTTGCCCCAAAAAATTATACCATAGGACAGCAAGGATTGATAAAAAGAAAAATACAACATTTTGAGAACCTTGAAAGTGACTTGATTCCTAAGCATATACAACATGTACGATACACTATTCAGCTTTTTTTTCAGGGTATTTATGTGAATATCCCATCTAAGATACCTATCCAAGCACACACCTAAAAACCTCACCGTCTCACTTACACTTATCTCGTGATCACAGTCACCTATCATAAGCATGCTCGAAACTGACCTTGGTGTGCTAAAAACAACACACTCGGTTTTTTGAAAATTTACAATTAGACCTCTTTCCCAACACCACCCATTAACTCCGCTCAGGACCACTGAAGATGCATCCAAAGCTGAAGGAATATCTGAAGCCGTTACAAGAAAAGTAGTATCATCAGCATACATAACAGGTCTGCATATCTCTTCCGGAAGTGCACTGGATAATGAATTAATATAGATGACAAAAAGTAATGGGCCCAGGATACTGCCTTGCGGGACTCCACTATTCAGAATTTTATCCTCGGAAAAATAAGACCTGTTGCCCACCTGAATATGCACTCTTTGTTTTCTATCGGAAAGATAACTACTTATTAGCTTTAGTTGATTGTCTCTAATTCCATACATTTCAAGCCACTTCAACAACACCCCATGTTGAACGAAATCGAAGGCTTTAGAAAGGTTGAAAAAAAGTCCAACAAGTACTTCTCCTCTTTCCAGAGCAGCAATCACATCAGTGGTCAATTTATAGATATAAACGTGTTTAAAAACCGATTGGACAAAGAACTAAAAAATAGTGCAGCTAAAATGATACATTATAGTGCGTAACAGTGAACAATAACTCTACAGACAAAACAATAGCTTCATCGGTTTTACCGCCTGCTATTGGAACATTACACAATTACAACTAAGTTAACATTTTCAAATCTTTTAAGTCATATTGAAAAAAAATAATAACATCGTGCTGGTGGTGAATTTTATAAACAAGATTAAATTGAAATAACTGAATACAGATGGATGAAAACAGGCCTTGGTGGACAGAAGTCTTATCGAAGGAGAGGAATATATGATATATTTGCATAGTCTAGTTAAAGCAGATAGAAGAGGCAAACAGTTTTAAGCAGCCCTTACTGTGACTGTTACACTGATAAAATTAATACCCACTTCTCACCTTATTACAGTATATGTGAGTTAATATCAATTACTTTTCTTTGTAGTTATTCTTATTCTTTTTTAAATTTCAGTGAAATGAGACCAATAAATGCACAACATCTCCTGAATTTCAAAGAAAGTTTTACCACAAACTTTCGTGATGGATTCGCAGTTTACAATAATTCGTGGAAATTCTTTTTATTTTGCTGTTCTAACAAAATTAGTGCTGAATCGTAAAATATAACCTCAGAAGTTGCAATTATTACAGGGTATTTAAGGCTATGTAAAATAAGTAAATATTCACCTAAAACAGCACAACAGTCGCCAACACTAGCTATGTGTAAATGGGGTCCGTCGATATGAGCAACACATGCCACAGCTCCTGACATTGCCACTGATAATGTTTTTCGATTCACTTTTTCGCCTTCTCTTGGAAGACCTTCTCTTGACAAATCTTCATCCAAGCTTAAGAACGCCTTTTCTAAAGCAGTGTCCATCGCAAAACCATCTCTATATCCTTCCTAAAAATGTATATCATATAATATATAGTGTACTTATGCTTGTCTGTGTTGTATTGTTACTTTTTTTTACTGTAATTTGGTGTGATATGTATTTGGAGTAAATTATCAAAAAAGCTAAATACCTAATTTTAATATTTGGTAGACTCAAGTAGATCAGGAGATCAGGCACACTTAGATTGATATACTATGCGTTATTTTCATAGTGTTATTAGTTATGCGAATATTTCTTGGGGTGGAGCCTATAACAACAACTTAAATTTATGCCAGGCATTGTAGAATAAATTTTTGAAAATTTTTAATAAAAATGAAAATACTTTTTGGATTATTTATCCTGTGAATTTTAAGCAAATGTCTATGTGTGAATTGCTCTAATACCATTATCCCATTTTGAAAGGTATGTACATGACATCCGACAGAAAACTATAAGCAATAAGATGAGCTGTTATAGCTATTCATGCACTTATTAGCCTGCCTAATGTGTTAAAACCATTGAATTAAACCATGGAAAGTTTGTTTTTGGTTGTAAGCTAAACGACTGCGTAAAGAACAATTTTTAGCTTAATTTTATAAGTAATGCTGAGTTGGTTTTTCTTGTATGTACATTGATTTTAGAATTATAATTATTATTAGTTGGTAGTTAATATTACTTAATAAGTTATATACCGTGTCCACGTATAGAAAACATGTTTTCCTCTGTGAAATTTTTGTATGTGAATTGTATGGTTTAAATAAATAATTATTTGCAGTGAAGAGGTTATGTTTTTAATAGGATTCCTGATAATCTTCTTTTATTTTGTATTTTTTTCTTTAAAACAAACAGTTTTCAGGTTTTATAAAATATGGCACCTTGCACCTTGGACATTTAACTTCAGTTCTTTGTATCTGATGATAGATCAGTGTATTAAAACCTGTCTTACATGTTAAACTCAATTAGTGAATGTTCAATATATATATATATATATATATATATATATATATATATATATATATATATATATATATATATATATATATATATATATATATATATATATATATATATATATATATATATATATATATATATATATATATATATATATTATTTTTTACAATTTCATTAATTTTCACTGAAAATTTGCCTCCTCTATAAAAAATTATTCATTACTTTTATCTCATTAACATATTCGGTATATAAATTGATATGTATTAATTTGAAAATAACTTTGTACTAATGATTGAGATTTTAACTGGTTACATTTCTATCGACACATCAACATTTATTTTTCAACATTGGCTTAATATGAAATGCAAAACTTAAATAATAAAGAGTGGTGTATAATGTGAATTAAGATCCTATCATATAAAAATGGCAAATAACAAATGTATATTCTTTTATACTTTGCTATCTAATTAAATATACTAATCATTAAGTAGTAGATAACATTTAGTTCTTCCTTAATAACGTTCTGAGAAGAAACTATGTATTGAATTATCAAGCTATTGTTTAATTCTGCTTAGAATGTTATCATAAATAACAATTTCATAACACAAATATTATAACCTATTTGTTACAAGAACAGAGAATTTCAAAGACTTACCTTGACTAGATTATCCAAAAACCTTCTAAAACTCTTCTTATAGATCTCTTTTACATCGTCAACTAATTGTACTTTGTTATTGTAGGACTCTAATAGTTGCATAGGATTTGAAGCATTATCATGAGTAGAAATATATTTAATTAATTGATCTTGAGGCAAGAGGCAGGCGGTAATATATTGGTATAGTCTTTTAGCAATCACTTGAGCGCATGCTCCACCCCCATGTCCATCAAAAACTCCTAGTAGCACACCTATAATGCAAAACTTTAAATGGTAAAGTGATTCAGAGAAAGACTCAAAAAATATATATTTGAGAGATATGCCAAATTATGCTTGTAAATGATGAAAGAATATTCTTAAGAAATATTGAACTCATATAATAATTTATGTTTTTTAATAGCAACAACACTAGAAGTCAGGGAATCATAATATGCCATGTTCATGCTATTTTGCCCATTCAGTTCTATTTGTGGTTTCTTAAATATTATTGCATGACTTACCAGATGTTACTAAGCATGAGGCTTCTGCTCTCGTATCTTCTATAGGATTATTTGATGCTAGCTGATTCGAATCATAGGATTTAACTGACCCACCATTGAAATCATGTGTATACTCATTAGCACGTAATATATTGTCCACCTTAAAGGCACAAAATATATGTAATAAATTCTCATAACATTTTTTATTCAGAAATCCTGTACTTACTTCTTGTGGTGTAAGTTTGAGTTCACTTGATGCATAATAATACCTATGGCAACTGAGATTATATTGGAATTTTTTTTTCAAATAAGAATTTGAAGCCAAAGGCTTCAATAAATTTGAAACTGTTGTATTTAACAATTCAGTAAAATTTCGGATTACTATTGAATGTTTACAAGACATGATAAATATTTTTCTGTAACCAACAACAAGTTGGCGATATACTTCTAGTCTGATTGCTTCACATCTTTACTGTATTAAAAATTATCTATTTTTATAATTATTACAAAACGAGCCATATCTATATTTCAGGTTAGAATTTATTTACCGTGACGACTAGGATGAACAGTGGACCTGAAACATTTTGACAGCGACTGTCAAAATTTTCTATTCTATATCCTGAAACGATCACAAAGGCATTTTTAGTTCACGTTAACCATAATAACCGGTCGTGCGCACTGTGACCATAATTTTCACGTGTTTGTTCTATCCAATTCAACAGATTTTTCAGTCCTATCCGTAAAAATTAGGAAAACTTGGGGTATCCTGAGAACAAGTGGAAAGTGATTGAACCTACAGCAGAGCTGGAGCTACGTAAAACAATAATTGTTACTCCCTCATCATATCACTTTTCTGACTCATTATTCATAAATATAATGTCCGCTTCAAACGTATTCATTATATTTTTGTGTAATGAACTATTCATTAGCCATTATACCTTCCTGTGATTACAATGTATAATACATTTTTTTAACGCCTTTTTCAAATTTTCTATGGGTAAATGGGTCGAAATATGGTTCAAAACTAACAACAGTTACTAAATAGAATTATTTCCATCACGCATTCTGTCCTTGTAAATCAATATTTAATAAATGGTTTTAAAGAACTCTCAGCATCATACTTCTTCTTTTGTACTAATATTCGTACGGACGTTATAACTAAAGTGATTCTAGTTTTAGGAGAAATATTCCATGAAATTAGAGGAATACTCAATCAGAACTTCACATAAAATATTTCATCAAAATATATTTTTAGATCTATATAAAATTATTTATATGTACAATTAGTTCTCGTGACCTGCTCTTTTTCCGGCCGAGATTCCATCTGCCCTTTCATACAACACGCCATAATGATTTTTTAGTTGTATTTTCTCCGAAAATAATAGACTATTGTAGCGTATCGAAAGTCCAGTGTCAGTTGCGACAATGGTATATTGTTATACAAGTATAGAAAAGCGTGATTTTTCCCAGTAGGTATAATGTTTATACTTGCTCCGATACGCTACGCTCGTGGATATTATACCTACGAACCAAAAATAGCTTTTATGACGTGTATATCATACTAGTTTTTCTTGTACTTGAACAAAATAAATATTAAAAATTACTAAGAATGTGATTTATTCTGCGAACTTGTATTTTTGACAAATATGTCTGAAAAATATAAAATTTGATACTTGTTGTTTTGGTTGCTAACATGGCAAAATGTGCGACCGGCCTAATGCTCAGATTACCAAAAACGATCGCATGACAGATCTACTATACCGATTAATAACATCCTATACAATTCATAGTAAATCTCCCAAAAAAAGTTGCGTTGGAGCGTGTTTTGTTTCAGTGCTACCAACATTTATTGTCGATTTACTGCATTAACGTTGGCAATAGTTTTAATTATTAATTTATTAGATGATTATCATTGTTTTATATCATATTAATATTTCACTTACAGTTTTCATTATTTAACGTGATAAAAAAATGGCTTATGGCGATGTAGCTAATTCGTAATAAACCGAAACAGAAATCACTTGTCCATTGCCTTTTGAAATAACGATGGCTGCGCTCTCTGGCGTTTTACATAAAATCAAAAAGGCTTTCCGACAAGCACCCGTACACTGTGTTCTGTAGTGTGACACAGAGTGGCACGGTGCTGCCTTGTTGGAAAGCTCCCTGAGTGTTTTCAAGTAGTACCAATTTTGCCGCTTTAGCCACGCTTTCGCGCATATTGCCCAACATGTTTTGAAATTATTGTACTATATGTATATATATATATATATATATATATATATATATTATATATATATATATATATATATATATATATATATATATATATATATATATATATATATATATATATATATATATATATATATATATATATATATATATATATATATATATATATATATATATATATATATATATATATATATATATATATATATATATATATATATATATATATATATATATATATATATATATATATATATATATATATATATATATATATATATATATATATATATATATATATATATATATATATATATATATATATATATATATATATATATATATATATATATATATATATATATATATATATATATATATATATATATATATATATATATATATATATATATATATATATATATATATATATATATATATATATATATATAATTTTCACTGATCTCTTCAAATATTATTTACAATTTTCCTGGATGTATCGTCGGATAATACACAATATTTATTGTCTTACGTGTTACCCATTTTTTCAAAACAACAATATTATGATATATAAGTATATTTATAATTATGTATATATATATATATATATATATATATTTATTTATATATATATATATATATATATATATATATATATATATATATAGGGGAGAATACCGTATGTTGGGACGGCATGTACCTTGGGACAGGCATGAAACACCGCCTATTGGTAAGTTTTTGAAACCCCCAGTGGCATCTCTATGACAACTGTGGCTTATGCTTCATGTGTTTCCAGTTGCCCCGCCTAGGGATGAAACGATACCATTGAGGTATCGATACTTTTACTCGATACTGTATCGGTCGTCAAGTATCGATACTTACTCAGTATCGATTGAAAAGTATCGATACTTACTCAGTATCGATTGAAAAGTATCGATACTTACTCGTATCGAATCATTTTTGGAAAATTTAAAGTAAAAACCGTAAAAAGTATTAGTAGTCTTTATTGAAAATTACTCGTCGTTTTTAGTAAAATATTTCCACACACTAGACTTTGTAGGCCCCATTTTCAATCACTCAAAAAGTTACTATAAAATGCTTTGAACACGAAACAAACACCGGTCACCGACTACTGTTGTGTTGTGTTAGAGTTAGGTTAGGATTAACGAATATGCGAAGGATACGTAAAATACAGAACATTCAAGCAATAGACGCAATAATGAGAGAACGATTCCTAGTTGGTTGGCTACGGTGTGTATATATCGTGGTTGTCTACTTATAACAACGGAACACCATAGAGCATAGCGCAGATCTTCTTCTTCTAATGATTATATAGTCAATTGCACGTTGCACGTAGTTCACGGTATATACAATATGTCGTAAGAAGTACTGTAACTTAACATTTAAGATATGAAATTTTTTATCAATGTTAAAATGAAATAGTCACAATAGGATACTTATATGAGTACTTTTGGCCGATACCTACTCGATACTTAATTTCAAAGTATCGATACTGAAAGTACTCAGTATCGGAGGAAAGTATCGAGTATGTACTTGTATTTACTCGTATCGTTTCATCCCTACCCGCCAACTGATATTCAACTACGGTCGTTGTTGACGAAGTGTTGTTCTGCCACTGCGAAAGTAAAATATTCAAGGAAATTGCGTATTTTCTCAAGAATAAAGTAAGTACTTTCCGATATTACTTTTATCAGTATATGATGTATGTGTATATGAAGTTTAAATGTGTGGAACGAAAACTGAAATAAACTTAACCTATAAATATTGAATAGCTCTATTTCAAAATATATATGTCTTGTACCTTTGGACATTGTGACGTACTGTACCTTGGGACTGTCCCAGGTAATTATTTACACTTACGTAGTACTCTTGAAAATTCATAAAATTTTGGTTACTCACTATTTTTGGGCTGAAAAAGACGAATCTAATATCAGAAAATCCGGGAAATCAACCATTTCCACATTTTCACCTTCGAAAAATTTCTAAGGAAATGTCAACATAGCGCCACCATAATGGATGTCGTGCAGTATTACAGTAATGCCAACCTGCAATAAGGATCTACGAAATAACTCTAATTTACATAAAATTTTCGTTGTACTCACTCATTTTGGGCCGAAATTGACGAAATTGAGCCTGAAAAGAGTGAAAGCAGAAAAAACTATGGTATTTATCGATAATTCAACAGACTGCCCCGATTTAGATTTTGTCGCTGGGTCATCTTTTTTTTTTTCAAAAACTTGAGCTGACCTGACTTTTTCTAACCTTACTAACCTAACCTCCGAGTTCATAAACTTGAAATAGATGAATTTTATTATCTAAAACATTGACTATTTCATGAATTCTATACTTTTATGAACTCGGAGGTTAGGTTAGTAAGGTTAGAAAAAGTCAGATCAGCTCAAGTTTTTGAAAAAAAGATGACCCAGCGACAAAATCTGATTTTGTCGCTGGGTCATCTTTTTTTTTTCAAAAACTTGAGCTGACCTGACTTTTTCTAACGTTACTAACCTAACCTCCGAGTTCATAAAAGCATAGAATTCATGAAATAGATGAATTTTATTATCAAGAACATTGTCTATTTCATGAATTCTATACTTTTATGAACTCGGAGGTTAGGTTAGTAAGGTTAGAAAGTCAGGTCAGCTCAAGTTTTTGAAAAAAAAAGATGACCCAGCAACAAAATCTGACTTCATATTCGGCCTTTTCAGGCAAAAATAAGCTATAATCCGAAAAATTTCAAGTAAATCGGGGCAGTCTGTTGAATTATCGATAAATACCTTAGTTTTTTCTGCTTTCACTCTTTTCATGCTCAATTTCGTCAATTTCGGCCCAAAATGAGTGAGTAAAACGAAAATTTTATGTAAATTAGAGTTATTTCGTAGTTCCTTATTGTAGGTTGGCATTACTGCAATACTGAACGACATCCATTATGATGGCGCTATGTTGACATTTCCTTAGAAATTTTTCGAAGGTGAAAATGTGGAAATAGTTGATTTCCCGGATTTTCTGATATTAGATTCGTCTTTTTCAGCCCAAAAATAGTAAGTAACCAAAATTTTATGAAATTTCAAGAGTTCTACGTAAGTGTAAATAATTACCCTGTCCCAAGGTACGGTACTAATATTTATTCATAATTTTCAGATGCCCAGAAGTAAACAAGGAGTGAAGCGACTTAAAGTAGAGGGAAGTGATGTAGAGAAGGCAGCAATATTGGTTTTGCGAAGCAATTGGTCTATACGGCAGGTTGCTATAGAGTGTAAAGTTTCTAAATCCACATTAGCAAGACACTTGAAGATACACAAAGCATGCGGGAATGAAGAATTCAAATATACTACAAAATTAGAAACCAAAAGAATTTTTTCTTACCAGCATGAAGAAAATCTGAAGAACTATCTCAAGTTGGCCTCTCAGATACAATATGGACTAACAAGGAAACAATTTCGAACTTTAGCGCACGATTTTGCTCAAGTCAATAATGAAAAAATTCCTGAGTCCTGGATTGAAAATGGTTTGGCAGGCAAAAATTGGTATTACGAATTCATGCATCGTCACAAGGATGCTGTGTCTTTACGAAAACCACAAGCTACAAGTATATCCCGTTCCACGAGTTTTAACAAACATAATGTTTCCACATTTTTTTCGAAACTGAAGGGTTTAATAGAAAGGGAGCATTTTCCTCCTGAGAGGGTTTATAATATATGTAGATGAAACCGGAATGTCCACTGTCCATAATCCGAACAACATCATAGCTATAAAAGGAGCCAAACAAGTAGGGCAGATGACTTCTGCGGAAAGAGGTATCAATATTACAATGATTGCAGCAGTGAATGCAATAGGTAATTCTATTCCTCCAGCCTTCGTATTTCCTAGAGTATTTTTCAAGGATCACATGTTGAAGGGCCCCCCCCCCCAGGTAGTATCGGCTTTGCTCACTCCTCAGGATGGTCGAACAGTGAAATATTCTTAGAGTTCCTCAAATTTTTTTATCAAACACACAAGACACAATATTTTGAATTTAGCAAAAAAAATACGGATTAGTCCTTTTGACATTTCCTCCCCACACTAGCCACAAGCTGCAACCATTAGACAGGGGAGTTTTCGGGCCTTTGAAAAAGTACTACAATTCAGCTTGTGGAAACTGGTTGCTAACAAATAGTCCAAAACCAATTACTATTTACGATGTATGCGAGAGTGTTGAAATTGCTTATCCTTTGGCATTTACCCCTCAGAATATTTTGGCGGGATATCGAGCTAGTGGAATATTTCCTTATAATGAAAATATATTTCAGGATCATGAATTTTTAAGCTCTTCTGTAACTGATCGGCCTGAGCCAACTTCAGATCAAAACACTCCCAGTACCTTGAATGCAGAGCCTGTCGCGGGAATTTTGGCATCTGAAACTTCATCACAAACAAATTTTGTTAGTCCAGAGCAGATACGAACATTTCCGAAAACCGGAGCAAGAAAGGTCAGCCGTGGTGGACCTAAGCCTGGCAGGTGTCGTGTATTGACTGACACTCCAGAAAAAGAAGAGAGAAAATGAAGAGGAAGCAAGGAAGACAAAAAAGAACGGCAAGGCCATAAAAAATATTAAACGCAAAGTATTCCCATAAGACAACTCAAGCAGCTCAGAGGAAGATGACGTGCTGTCTTCAGACAGCAACTCACTTGAAAATGTTGAATTTGAAGCCGAAGAAGGAGAAATGGACAAGGACGAATGGAATGCAAGAGAAAAAGAAAATATTAGTGAGGGCGTGGAAAATTTGCAAGTTACCGGGGATATTTTGGAAGTACGTTATCTTAAGAAGACGCCGAGTTTGTCAGGAAATCAATTTGTCTATAGTTCTGCACAAACCTATGAACTTTGCATCAATGACGTTGTCAAAATATTGCCTGCCGCATTTCCTGTTGGGTCCACCGCGAGGCAAACAAACTTTTTGCTTTTTGCAGTAGATTTCACCAACTTCAATGTAGAATAGGAACCTTTATGCAATAAATAATAGAAAAGAATTGATATCTTTGTTTTTAAAGTTATGTCCCAAGGAACATGCCTATGTGTCCCAAGGTAAGGGACGGTATTGTACCTTGGGACAAAAATGATTCGAGAAAAAATTTAAATTTTCCAGTATTCACGATGAGAATACAGGCCCAAAAATTTATGGTTACATACTAGATACTATGAGAAACAGCTACGCTTCAATGAATCTTCGAGTAATCGGAAGGAACATATATAAAACAAAAATTACAAAAAAGTGTCCCAACATACGGTACTCTCCCCTATATATATATATATATATATATATATATATATATATATATATATATATATATATATATATATATATATATATATATATATATATACATACATATATAAGTATATATATATATATATTATATATATATAATAATAATAATAATAATCTTTATTTTCAACAATCCCTGCGACACCCTCCCAATCTGGAAGTGTGTAGCACTGAAATGAAAAAAGTCAAAATGCAAAGCTACAAACAGAATACATTAACAATCACATCAATTACATATCTGTTGCAACTAAAATATTCGAATTAAGTAAATATAATTATTGTTTTTTACAGAAAATTTCAAACTCTTGTAGGTTATATGGTTCACATCTTAAGATAAAGCAGTAAATAGTTTTCTTAAAAGTCTTGTATTCTTATATATATATATATTTATTTTTTTATTTTATTTGTATACCATCAGCCTTTATTTTCAAATTCTATTCTGGCATTTGCAACAAAAAAAAAAGAGAATTATGCAATTCAAATATTTAAAATGATCCAAATTAGCTTACAATATTTTCCTCTGATTATTCATTTGACATGAATATTGGCAAAGGAAATTTAAGTAATATTTTTGTATTGAAGGTCATGTTCTTTCACCCTGCAACCCTAATTGATGATTCTTGTATTCTTATATATATATATATATATATATATATATATATATATATATATATATAAATATATACATAAATTCGAATATAAAGAAAATTGATATAAATGAAAAAAAAAAGAAATACTGAAAAGTAATTACGAATAATTGTCCACTTTTTGTGTTGAGGCAGTTTATTGAACATTTTAGATAGATTCACTTCACACTTGGTTTCAGCTTGAATGTGAGAAATTCTATGCTAATTTTTTTCAATTCATTTTATAAACTTTCCATAATATATTTCAAACACAACTTATCCCTTGACACTGGTAATCTTTCGATTTACAATTTATTAAAACTTATTTGAATACAAAGAACAATAATAAAATAGGTACCTAAAATACCTAAGTAAGGCCTTGTTTATAATAATCAATTAGATTATAGCAAATATTTATTAAGAAAATAAAGCAACACTTAAAAAAAAATATCATGTGTGAAGTATTTATAATTAATTCACATATATACGTTTATTGGACTTTGAATAAAATAACTATGTATGCAATTTTTATATTATCCTAATTATCTCGTAACAGAGGGAAAGAACAACAACTTATCCTTCTTGACCAAAGTCTAGGGTGAATTTTTGTAGTTTAACAAGATCCTCTTCGTTGACAGTTGGTTTAGATGTTGCCAAAGATTTCAATATATCATTCTGTAATAAAGTTCCATTTTATATAATTATGTTTCAAATTTGACAATTTTTTTTAACTTAATGTATACAATAGGAATAATAAAAGGGCTTATGTAACATTCATAATACATGTTACAATCCAAAAACACAAAGAAAATCTTCAATCACTTGTTTGTAAGTTAAGCGGAAAAAAACCTAAGACATACCATAGTAACTGGGGGTTCCGCCAATTTTTCGCCATCTAGCTCGGACCACGACATTTCTATGGCACCTGGATCTCCTGGAGAACACGGAGTCATCAGGTCGTCTACAATCACGTTGGGATCTTTCGTGCTCGGTCCCCTTACACGCTTGAAGTGAGTGGCTGTTTGAACTTTACGAACTGGCTGCATGAGTGAATCTTTCACAACTATACTGATGTCGGCTCCGGAATATCTGAGAATTTATTTAATAGTCAGCGAAAATTTCAAACAAGAATAGACAGGAGATATGTACATAGCACTTAACCATTTACGGGCTAGTGTGGCAGGGAATTTTAGTAGGTATTGTTCCGTCAGATGGCAGGACGGTCGAGAATATCTGGATCTCGATGAATAGATCAAGTGAGTACCTTGGTTTCAAAACCGGTCACCTCCAATTTTTTTCAGTTGTGGCTTTTTGCATAATATTGGTTCTCAAAGCACAAGCGCATATTTTTGGATCTGTCATCCGCGTCAAATACGGCCATCTCCCATTTAGAAACGCTTCTGAAGTTCAATGTTTGCATCAAAACTGGCCACCTCCAACGATGCTTGTGCATCAAAAGCGTCCAAATCCATTGCCCGCCTGAAGTCGAGCATTCTGTCGCGTGAAACTACCAACATAATGAAGCCGCCTGGGCAGTGGCATTTTAAATTCTCACCCTCAAAACGTTTTTTTATTGTAAGAAATAAAAAACGAGATAATGTCCTTATTCAAGGGAAATTTGCGTATAGATCAGAGCTAGGAAGTTATGGTGGAGTGTGTAAAAAGGGCAAAAACCTTGGGATGGCTAATCCTATGCAGATTGCAGCCGGAAAGGCTCTTAGTATACTAAAAGTTCGAGACGTTGAAAATCTTCTTAAGAAACATTATGGTGAAAACTGGCAGCAAATAGACATGCTGAAATTTTACAAATATATAATAAACAACCATCGTCCCTCTGAAACCGAGGAAAAGGAAGAAGGTAGATTGTGTGAAGAAACACCTGAAGAAATTTCATTGAGAATTTAAATTTTCCTGTTTTTGCTTTTGTTTTCTGGGGATTTCAGACGTTGATGATTGTGTTCTATGTTATACGAATGTAATTTTTGTTACAATTTATTAGAATAAAGTTTATTTTGCATAATTGCATAAATTTATAAAAAATAATTTTGAGACCAAAATCCCGAAAGAAAATTTTTTAACGGGTGCTTAGGTTCAAAACCGGCCAAATCCAAAAAACTATTTAAAACTGTGTGTAACCTAACACAAATATTTCATTTTCGCTTATATTAGCCCCCAGTGTAATCCACAAGTAACCATTTAAAATAGTTTTTAGCTCCTGAAAACTTTCCAATTTTGGAGATGGCCGGTTTTGAAACCAAGGTACTCAAGTATGAAAAATAATAACAGTTGTAAGTCAAATGAAAATTTTTTTAAAAATAGGGAATTTATCTTTGTTTCAGGTTTTTGTTGTCGCCATGGACAACCTTTTTCAAATTCTCTAACGGCGGTGATACATTTACAGTAATTAAAATATCATCGACATTATCTTCTTTTTGCAATAAAGCACACACGCTATCTTAAACCTGATAATATATTAATATTGAAAGAAGTACACACCCTTCAGACCTTCTACCTAGCTCCCTCAAGTCATCTTCTGTGAGTGTAGTACGTGTGTTGCCTAGATGAATTTTGAACATGGTAACCCGTGCATGCTCCTCTGGTAAAGGAATGTAAATCCTCCTTTCGAATCTTCTGCGAATAGCGGAGTCGAGAACCCAGGGAATATTGGTAGCCCCCAATACTAAAATACCATCAGTGTCGTGGCCAACTCCTGTTGAGTTAAAATACCGAATATCGAATTAATTTGGACTGCACAGATGTCTACCTACTTTGCAGATAAAATGCTGTTCTATATTACATTATCTACAAAAATATTGATAATGATAATGCTGTTATTGCCATCTTCATTGACCTTAGTAAAGCTTTTGATACCGTCAACCATACAATATTGTTAAAAAAACTAGAGTATGATGGCATAAGAGGAGTTGCATACAACCTCATTAAGCAATATCTATCAAACAGGACTCAACAAGTTAAAATTGGTAATGTCACTAGTTTATCTAAAAAGATTGAAACAGGGGTTCCCCAGGGTACTGTCCTGGGACCACTATTGTTCTTAATTTATGTTAATGATATTTTCGAAGTGTGTGAGTGAGGACACGTATGCTTTTGCTGATGATACAATAGTACTTGACTATCAAGTGTCTTGGGAACAAGCTCAAAGTAGCATGAATGTAAAATTTGAAAAACTGAATGACTGGTTCATAGAAAATGAACTAAATCTAAATATTACTAAAACAGAACATGTTACTTTTGGTTGTTATGTAGATAGTGTCCCTCATAGTACTGAAATTATAATAGATAACAACTAAATAAGTAGAACTAATGTAACTAAATATCTTGGAATTTTCATGGATTTTAACCTTAAATGGGACTGCCACATTCAATTAGTAATTAAGAAAGTAAGATATTTTCTTTACTTAATTTATAATCTTAAACATTTGCCTAAAAAAATATTAGAAGTAATTTACTATGCGTATGTATATAGTATAATTAATTATGGTTTGATTATTTGGAGGGGAGCTTATATGTCTGAATTGAAACAACTTATTAATCTCCAAAATAAATTTATAAAGTTATTAAAGAACGATAAAATTCCAACGATTGAAGTATTATATGCAACGAAATGTGTTATGTTTTATTATAATTCTCCGAGTACTACATATTGTAATTCAACAACTATAACAAGAAAAAGGACATTCCAGTTCCGAAACATGAAAAAAGAATTTATAAAAAAAACTGTATTTACACCGCTATTAAATATTTTAATTCTTTATCAAATAATTACAAAAATCTGAAGATGTCATATAAAATAATTAAGAAGAAAGTTATGAATGAAATAGCAGACTAAATATGCATAAGGCTATGCCAATGGTATGCCACATTTTTTAATTTAGTCCTAAGTACTTAGTGTGTAAGCTGGCTCCTGAGCACAGAGAGAAATTTTCTCTCCAGATTTTTACATGTATCTCCCTAGAGACAATCTTTGTAATTAAATTGCCAATAAATATTACTACTATTAATATTATTATTACATAGCCCTACGAATTTGAAGCGCATGTTTTGCAAACTGTTGGCATTATCCCTGACGATGCCAACTGAGTAGTCGGTGGTAAATCTAATAAAACACAATGTATTCAAAGGACTTTACTAGTGTAGGAAATTCATTTGGTTTGCAGAATGCTTGTACCATTCGAGAGTAGACACAGCAGTATTTCTTACTTGAGTGTAAGGAAACTTTTGTGTATACTCTCATGTCTATAGCGAGTATAAAAGCATGTTAGCGCGCTTGAGGTTCTTGATGAATATAAAGGTATGTGTGTAAGCGTGTGTATAACTATGTAAACGAAATCAAAGAAATGGAAACAATTGTAAAGGTGTGTTAGCGAATGTAAAAGTGTGTTCTTTTGTGAAAAGGTATCTAATCGAACGTAGAGATGTTTAAGAGAGTGCAAAAGTGTTTAAGCGAGTGTAAGGGTGCATTAGCGGATGTAAAATATTGTAATACAGAACGGTGAGTCTTAAGTTGTACAAGCGAGTCGAAAGTTGCGTAAACAAGTGTAAAAATAGTGTGTAAGAGAGTATAATTTGATTTTCCATGTACCTATTACTCTATAGTGTATTATTAAAATCTCATTTGTTGGTAAACAATTTTATGATTGTCAACTATGGAGGGTAGAGGTAAGGAGGACCATCTCTGTGTATGAAAAAGTGTCCGTCAAAAATCGTCAAATTGGTGGCGCCACAATAGCAAGTGGGTACATTTCAAATGACGCGCTGTTGTCATATTGAAGTCGTTTTTACTTTTATTTACCTCATTAACAAATTCTTACCAACAGATTCATCGTACTCTGTAGATTTAGGTTCAATGTTATGCGCATCTTTTATGGCGATTTGAATATCACGATGAGTCGATTACAGTTTTACACATTTTAAACAGAAGAGCGGCAATTTTTGGACTAGTAGGTATCTTGAAAAAATTTTGGAAGACGAACTGAGTTCTATGGAAAGAAAATACAGTGACTCAAAAATAAACTAATTCAATAAACTAATAAATAAGATAATAAAAGCACCCATTCAAAAATAAACTACATAACCTAGCTTTCAAACTTCAAAATCCCAATTACAAAAGTTGGCAACAGCGCGGCATGGAATCCCTTCCTATTTCATGCTCTCTTGCTATTCTGGCGCCACTCTGGAGGGTTTTGGAACTGCAATTTGCAGTTTACAAATGGACACTTTTGCGACTGTTTTCCAATATGAGATGGTCCTCCTTACCTCTACCCTCCATATTGTCAACAGTTAAATAATTTATTTTGTTTGAATGTGTGCATCATCACCACAACAAATAGCCAGTCTGCATATGGAATGATGAAAATATTGATATCAAAAATAGGTTGAATAAAGGTAAAACTCTTCAATATTACATCTATGGTTAAGATTTTGAGTTGAAGGGGTAGTAGCAAAATTTTGAGAAACGATTGCTAGAACAAGTTTGTAACTATTTTCAAAGTCAGTGTCACAACACTTACAACATCAATACGCCACACTTACCCTGCATTTGAATAAGAAACTCCGTCTTGATTCTACGCGCCGATTCAGATTCATTATCAGACCTCGAGGAGCATAAAGAGTCAATTTCATCAATGAAAATGATACTAGGCTTGTGGGATCTCGCCATCTCGAATAGGCTTTTAACCAATTTTTCAGATTCTCCAAGCCACTTAGAGACCAGATCAGACGAAGAGACCGAGAAGAAAGTCGAATTATTGGCCTCTGTAGCCACAGCTTTAGCTAAGTAGGATTTACCCGTACCAGGCGGCTGTAAGAATAAATTTTTGCAAAGTGAAATCGTACAAAAGAATTTAACAAAACGTACATAATATCATTTGTAAAGGAATAATTTCAAAAAGAATCGTACTCATCAATAAATTATTGTCAATCTAACACTATTTGAACATGTGAGATATAATATGAATGTGAACTAGAATATTCAATAAACAACAGAAATTCTTCTAGTTATCAATGCATTTGATCAGTACTATATTTTTTCTCATTGGGAAAAAACGAATAAAGAATCTGTTGCATTCAATATACCCCACGCAAACTATTAACAAAGAACAAAAATACTTCCCAATAAATGATGTGCCGAATATGAGTACCAAAATTTGTAACAGACTATAGAAAAATAACGTTAAAACAATTTGTGCAAATAAAAGAAACTTGAAGTTATTCTTAGTCAATAGTAAAGAAAAATCTAACATCGGAGAAAACAGTGGTGTTTACAAAATATTTTGCGACGAATGTCCTGCTTTCTATATTGGACAAACAGGAAGGAATATAAACATTTGTGTTGATGAACACAAAAAGTCAATTTTACAAAATAAAAATATCACTGGCTTCTCCGAATATTGTATAAAATTTAATCACTTCCGGGATTTCAACAAAACCAAATTGTTGCATTCAGGTAATAAAGGAAAGCGCCTTGATCTTCTTGAAATTCTCGAAATAAGTTCCGCCCATAACAGTAAATTACCCCTTGTAAACGATTGATTTTCAGGTATCACCTTTGCTATTTTTTGTTTCATAAAACAAGATGTAATACTCTCCTGTCATTTTAATGACAGTTTAGTGAATGTGACTTTTAAATTGCGATACAGTTTTAGTCTTATGTATTAAGTTTGTAGTTAGCTAGGATTTGGCTTGTAAAAATGTGGAACATATTGTTACCGATAAACTTGATTGATTGATTTATACTATATTTTTCCATCAAAAATGTTTTAACCTTCTTTTATTGTATAAGCTTTGATTAAAACAGCTGGAAAAAATTGGAACAATTATTCATAATTTATTTTGAATCAACAAAAGATTTGACTTCTTCTGAGAAGTTTTGATTTCAATTTTTACGGTTATGAAGTTGAAACATACTACATAGTTTATACTAGATTGAAATACATATCTAAGGATCCTCCCATTCAAGTATCAAGCATTAGACTGAAATACATCCATGAAATACACCATTAATTTAAGCATAAAGCAAATGGCATAGAATTTGAGAAATGCGTATGAAGTAATAAACTTATTATTACCGAAAATATTTGGAAAATTTAAGTGCATTTTTCAGAATAAATTATTATGGGTTATGAAAACCATGATTTTATGAGCAGACTTTCATCCACTGAAGATGAAGAAGTGTACAGAGTAAAATATCATGTTTATACAGATTTTTTTTCTTTTTGTATTTATTAACCTTAATAAGACTGAAAAAATATAATGGAAAAAAATTAATAATTGTGTCACTTCATATAAAGGGTCAAATTTAACCATTCAGAAAAATAATTTCAATATAAAAATTTATTTCAATGTACTGTTTATGATAGAAACCAAGCATTTCCAATTTCTTATATTTTCAAGTATGCTATTTATTTTCCTAAATTTGTTTACCCCAAATAACAGTATACCCTTCCATGGAGCTCTCTTTCCACTGAACAAATGGGGAAATTTAATTGGAAGGATAACAGCTTCTTTGAGGGCCTCTTTAGCAGCATCTAGACCTGCTACATCTGACCATTTAACATTAGGTTTTTCTACTACAATAGCTCCTTCTAGTCTACCTTCCAATTTCTTTTTTTCCGGATCTTCCCCATCTTCTTCATCACTATCACTCTTCTTGTCATCCCTGAGAATACAAGCACAAAGTATTACTTCCAATCAACATACAGAAGTTATCGATAAACACTTTGTTGCTTCCCACAAAGATAGACTGACATAAAAAATTATCAGTAAAGGAAATTGTTTATATTTTTCTTTAACTTGCTTACGCAATTAACAAAAAATTATAATTTTTTTGTGTAGTTAACTTATTAATTATCATAGAGGTAGGTAATGACTTAAATGAAAATTTGTGAATTCAATTATATGGAAATATAGTAGTTTTAAAACAATTTCAAAAGCCAACACATTAATTTTCTTAGTTATGGTCATGTGAATGTATTACTCTCAGAATATCTACATAATTTCTTAAGTAAAAATACAAGTCCATTGCCAAAAACATTATCAAGTTTAACTCATAAGATAAAAACTAGGTAACAAAACTAAGTTCTGAAAACTGACCACGAAGAAAAATAATGGTATACCAAAATACATACTTCGGTCCATTTTCTCCATCCTTAATAGGTTTCTTGTGTCCTTTTTTCAGGGTTTCCTTCAATTTTTCGGCTCTTTCTAAATATTGTGTACATTTTGTCCTAATACTTTCCTTAGCCTTTTCTCCTTGTGCTTCATCTGAAATATGGCGAAAATACCAATTTACAAAATTGATGATATGACAACAGCCTTGAAATATTTCATTAACCTACACTTAATGGCATGAAGAAAATATTCAACACCATGTTCATATAATCTTAGAGCTTCTTCATAATTTTTATTTTTGTCTTCCTCTGTTGCTTTAGTTACCAATTCGATGGCTTTCTGCAAAGTTGTTCCAGAAGACATTCTTTAAGTAGGTAGGTCAGTTTCAAATACTAAATAGGCGCGACCTTTGTAATTGTTTCTAGATGTTTTATATTGTTTGAGATCACTTTATTTTATACGCTAGAAATGCATCTTAATATGATATAATGGTGTAAAATCACTGTTAATTAATAAATCTACAAATAACCATCAAATAAGAACTTGACATATCAATTTTCGTTTGACTTTTCGTGTTGAATTGTCTAACGTCAGATAAAAACTGACGAATCAGACAACACAAAAACATATGTTAAATACCACCGTGGCACGGTATTAAGAATGTTACAAAAAAAAAACTAAGGCCGACTTTGTGTTTTCTAGAATTTTCGAAAAGATCGATGATCAAACAAATGTTCACAGTGGAGAGTGGAGTTGCCGTTGAGTTTCAGTTCATTTTCCAGGTAACTACCGTCTACCGTGTTCGAAAAGAAAAATCGAGTGTTTTGAATTGTGGACACAGTTAAAAGAGTTATTTTTTGTAAATAAATGATAATTTATTCAATTAGTCCTTGGAATTCATCCATTGGAACCCGAAATCCTAAAAATAATTTATTTGGTTGAATTTTCAGTTATGTAATAAAAAAATATGATAACGATATCTGAAACAATTCATAGATATCCTGAAAATAAACTCATCTATTCTATATAATACGCTGATTATCGTCTCATTTCCTTTATTAATAATTAATTGTAGATAATACTGGTAGAGAATTCTTAATCCCTTTGCAATGGAGTGTTTTCCATACATTACAAACAATTTCCATTGTTCCTCTATGATACTTACAAATCTGCGAAAAAATGATTTGATTGTAATATTAAGAATTTAAAATTCTTCGAATGGAGTAATTTGTTAAATGGATAATACATTATGTGATACAATTGTAGTACATTTTAGTATTATACAACCTACTATCAGTGAAAAAACCTCGCTCACTTTTATTTTTGCAATGTAAGCTCCAGATCCCATGTCCAAATTTTCATCATTTTCGAACTACTTAAATTGTCCACATAGTCCTCAAACTTACCTAATCATGAAGTGACTGAGCGAAAAAGTTTTTGAGAGTACCTAGTTGATGGGAAGGAAAACGTTAGAATGAAGTTAGTATTTTCATATTTCCTATTTCAGAGAGTATTTTCAATATTGAAATTGAAAACAAATTCATCTGGAAAATTATATGTAGAATGATCTCCACCGGATTGAATAGTTTATAAACTAAATACAAATTTAGAGAAAAGCTGCATTAAATATAACCTTATAGAATATACTTACATATACCTAGATAAAGGACAAGTAGGCACTATAAAATTTTTTTGAAAGATAACATTGCTTCACTAATATGATGATCACATGCAAAAATTCTAATAAACCCCTGAAGAATTCGATAAACTGTTGAGTTTGATGTGAATTAATTATCAATTAATATCATACTAAAATAATCAAATTCTCTCAGAAAATATGTGAACAAAAACGAAAATTCTCTTAAAATGTCAAACAAAAATAAATTGTCATGTGAAATGTCATGCTGAAAATTTTTGTCCATGGAATAATCATAAATTTAGATCAAACTAACGTTTAACAAAATCAATTGCAAAATATCCAAAATGGCCCTATCCAACAACAACCAAGCAGCCTTCTGGGAGGCAATGAAAGAAAAATACGAAAAACGAAATGAGAACTTAAGACAACAAGAAACCTGTCTGAGAGAACGTCTGGAACAGCTGAAACAGTTAATGGAAAAACAACAAACTAACGATGATTGCGACTGCGTCCCAGAGAAACTAGAAAAACCCAGCCTTGTGCAATGTTTAGTTCAGAAAGGAAAGGACTTGATTCTTGGCAGTTGTACATGTGGAGATCCAAAATTTGGCCAAGAGCTCCTTTGTGCATGCCACATAATAGATCCCTCAGTGCCTCTGAATTTCGATTCAAAATTATGTCCAAATGAAACAACACTACCACCAGAAGGTTGTTTGAACAAGGAATGCGAGTTTTACAATCCACAACTAGCAAACCCTCCAGAAGATCCTAGTATTTTTTCTTTGAAAACTACAGATATATATTACATGGATAAACTAGCTGAACTGGTGAAAACCGAAAAGTGCATGCAAAATAAAATCACGGACTTAGAGAACAAAGAACGTTGTTATGTCAATGCTCTTCAGGATCTTAACGAAGCCATGAAGAACAAACCTAAGAATGATCCACTTAGAAGAGAGTTTGACCGTATTGTAGAATGTTTGGAAGGAGAAAATCGAAAACTTAAGAATGAACTTGAAGATCTTAGGTTAGAGCTCAAACATTGCTTCGAAAGAGTTGAAGGGCCCCTGCGCAGAAGTCTCGAAAACCAAAGAGAAAAATGCGTTGAAATGGAGAAAAAGCTGAAAACTTTTCAAGGAACAATGACAAATAAAGAAGATAATTATCTGAAGGAAATAAACGAAATCAAAGCAAAACTGTGCCAGGCTTGCTGCACCATGGTAGATTTGAATAATATTAATTTGAGATTGAAAAATGATTTAGTATCACTTGAAAATAAATGTTTAACTTTAGAAGACGAGTTAGTTAAGCAACAACTGAAAGAAGCTGAAAATATACTGAAATTCAAGAAAGCAATATGTAGACGTTCTGCTCAAGTCGATTCGTTTAACCGAGGTGACGATACAGAGCAAGACCTTGAAAACATAGCGCGACAACTAAGTGAAACACTGAAGGAAGTATATCCATGTGTAACTAAAATACCCACAGAGTTAACAGAGACTGTGAAGGGCATAAAACAACTCACCGAATTTGTGGGGGAAAAAGAAGCACAGCGACGCAAGAAAAGAAATGAAAAAGCCCAGAACAGTATAATGCCTTCAACTAGTCAGATTGAAAGTTTCTGTTGTTGTTACAATATCGAAGATTCGTACCCTGAATCGACAGTTAGTGCGAAGATTATTTGTACAAAACCCCAAACTCCTGTTCAGGATATTGAGAGTGAAAAACAGGTACCAGCTACAGTAGAAAAAACTGCCGATAATATTGTAGAAACAGCATCAAAAGCTTGTGAATGCGAGATCGAATATGAATGTCGTTCTCAACAAACTCCAGAAAAGCAAACTTCGAATAATGTGGAAGATGCAGCTCAATCCGTCTGCACATGTGAAGATCAAGAATCAAGGAAGACTGGACCATCAGAAGAAGTGCTTTCTGTAACGGATTTGGAACCTTTCTGTCCCGCAGGAGTCTGCGACCTCCAAATGCAAAAATTAAAATTAAAGGTGGATACTACTCGCGACATTATTGACATGGCTCCAGACGATATTCATGTAGTAACGACTCTTGCAAAAACAGGATCACTAGAGATAAGAACTGAAGGTCCTCCTGGTATTATAGAAACAAAAGTTAACTATCTGCCTTGTGGAAAAATCGAAATCGTTACCAAGTTAATCGATCGCAATAAGTTAACCTCATTCCTAGATGGTACCCTGTTATCCTTGCCGGATCGGCCACCCGAAACGCAGTGCAATGAAAGTCAGACCTGCGGAGGACAATGTGACCTTCCGGCTCTCGACAGCGCTCAAATAGAACAAGAAGAGCAGAAACCGACTAACGAAACGATACCTTCCGATCAATTACCATCCTCTGGTCCGTATGGATCAGTGAACGTTTTGAACAATTTCGTTTTGTTGAGTAAAACAAGGATGGATCCTCTTATACCGAATGAGTGGAAGAACAACAATTTCAATAACGACCCAACAGAAGAATTCGATTCAACAAGTATCATGTCCAATGTCAGAAGAATGCATAAACATAAAGAAGAAATATATTTAGATGAAGGTACCGACAATGAATTCAGACTCTCCTCGCGTCCATCCTTGACCGATATCGAAAAATATTCACAAGACAACGGCGTCGTTACTGGGGAATCATTGATTGGTTTCACTCATCCAGATGCTTTGGAAACGATCAGCGAAGACGATGAAGATGATTATTCTAATTCAGAACATACATCTGAAGCGAAAGAAACAGTATGTCTAACCAACGCATGGTGTAATACTTCTAAACACGTAATAGACTATGCTTCTAGCGACTTGAATATCAATAATGAAGACACACTCAATTTTAATGAAACGCGTGAGACGTGCGAAATTGTTAAGCGAAGTGGAGATGAGTCTGAATCACTGGAACAAGAAAACATTCCATCGGAACGAAAAGAAATCATAATAGCCGAGGATGGTTATTTAACGAATGTTACCACAAGTAGCAATGATGAGATCAATGACTCTCGAGCTATTGCAGTTATCGCCAGTCTTCCAATTAAAAATACTAACTCATTGGGAAAACTATTGGACCACGATAAACCTCCTGAAGAATGCCTTTGGGGTAATGGTGATGTTTGCGCTAGTATTCATACAGAAGAACAAAGCTCAGGCTCGTTCTGTCATTTGTATAGAAATTTCGGCAATATCAATTTGTTGAAGGGTAATTTTCGATTGAGACAAACCAAATCCCTTTATGAAAACAAGCGCAGAGGTACCGAAAGTTTGAGGGTTTGTAAATCAGCGGTTATCAACCTTGGAACTCTGAAAATTGATATTGAGATGATTAAATTTCTTCCTGGGGGACCTACATCTGGAGATTTCGATGCAAAGAAGACGGAAGACAAGGAGAAGGATGATTTCAAAAATTCCAGGAGTCCAGTGTTGGAAATTGAAAATAATAAAGAACCATTGTATCCGGAGAACGATGAAGTAATTCCACAAGAATGCAAAAAAGAAGGTGATGGATTAAAAATGCTATTTTGAATTATTTTTCAGTCGTATTTCGCCGAAAAAAATAGACTATTGCACTATATATCGAATGTCAACGGTGAGATACGAGAGCAGTTTTTGAATTAGTTTCAGACTTCTTGGACCACGATTTTTGAGGCTTTTTGGATGTCTGACATCTTCAGCTATCCCCATCAGACCAAATGAGCTGAAATTTGGTTTTTGGGGATGTTCTTGGGCAGGACAAAATTATCAAAATTTGGTTGAATGCATCTAAATTTTTAGTTTTTTCAAACTTTGGGGAATAGCTAGGAGTTGAATGAGCGATGTCAGTAGAGATGGAAATTAGAGTATCCGTTATTTAACTTTCTAGGGCTTTTTGAGTGGTGTATGGAGCGAAAAAAATGTTAGGAAAGTGCATTTTGGTAGTATAAACTTTTTTCAACTGCCGTAATTTTTATGTAGGGATTTGTTGTGGTTTTTGAGGTTTTGCGCATCTCTGCAGATCAAGTTACGAGGGTTAAAATTTGGTATGTGGATTATGTTGACGTAGAAAGGAAATATCCTTTAGGGGTTCAACTATTTTCCTTAAACAACGTCATTTTAATTAACAGATTTTAGGTTTTTCGTGGTGTTGTAGGTTTTGCACACTTCTAAAATCCCTTCAAATTGATTAAAGGGTTAAGAATTTATGCATTGAAAAAACCAGAATGCTCACTCGTTTTTTTAAACATTTTTTCAGATGAGCCATTTCAATTTTTGATATAATATATATAATTTACTCATGAAGTTTAAAATAGTTGGTAATATTACCATGAAGGATCTTATGTTTCCTTCTACAGTTTTCTAATTAATATTTTTTTCCTTCAGAGGGTATTTTTATAAAAAGACAAATAGGAATATTACCAGTAGATATAGATAAAAATAAATGAAAAATAAAAAGTAATTCTGAAACTTCTAATTGTCATATATAAGATAATAATTTCGATAGAGGTGAGGTATCAAGTTCTTGTTAACATTGAGCAAATTTTACGATACAACATACCTATAATACTTAATTGAAAACATGAAAATTATCGGAAAATGATGGATATATTCACTCTTTGAAACGCTAGTTAAAAAGTTAACTATAATATAATAAAGCGAGTAATTTTAATGCATGGTGTTATAAATTATGTCACTTATTGAAGTTTAGAGCTTACGTTATTATAGGTATAGTTCGGTCATTTGATAATTAAGGTAAGTTCCAAACCGTATCAACAAATTTATAATTATTAATTTTATAATTACATAATACAATTTACTTCTATGTTTCCTGGCACAAATCTCCAGAATATTTATATTTTTATGCCGCATTCCACTCATTCTATCAAGTAAGATTTGAAAAACTGAATAGAACGGTTGGTTTGCTTCGAAAGGAATAGATAAACAGATGAAGAAATTAAACATGAAAAATTATTTATTTGAAAAAGTAATTGTGAGGATACAGATGGAAATTAATTGAGACTTTTTGCAAATAATTCTTATATGTATTTGTTAACCTTATCAAATTTCATGGCTTTAATATTTATGAAATATTTTTTTTAGCTACCACGCCCGTTTAGGATTAGAAATCTGAGATTTTTTACGTTTGTTGTAGAAAGTACGGCCAATACAAAAATATCTTGAAAATTTAAACGTTGATTCTGAAGTGTACTAGGTATATGTGTGAAAAAATGGAAGATGAATCTATAACTTTGATAAATGTAAAGGATTCATTTAAAATAATAAAAGCTAGTAGCAATGATATTTTTACAATGTATAGTCATATTCAACAACCTTATAAATCATCTGCTGCAATTCATAATAATTGAAGATTGAAAGGTGATAATTTAAAGATACACATCAAAAACATCATTTGTTGAATTGCTAATTTTTGAAAATGAATAAATATGTGTGAAAAAATGGAAGATGAATCTATAACTTTGATAAATGTAAAGGATTCATTTAAAATAATAAAAGCTAGTAGCAATGATATTTTTACAATGTATAGTCATATTCAACAACCTTATAAATCATCTGCTGCAATTCATAATAATTGAAGATTGAAAGGTGATAATTTAAAGATACACATCAAAAACATCATTTGTTGAATTGCTAATTTTTGAAAATGAATAAATCTTCTAATTTAATTTTTTTACAGGTTACAATTCCCCAGATCTCAAAATAATTCCCGAAAAAATTTATCAATGTTTCGTATGCAATTGCTCAAAGAAAGAGGAAAAGCAAGATGCATCCGAAACTATTCGTCCTCCGAGAACCGAAGACTTAGAGGAAAGAATTGATCGTCTTCTTCAAGTCAATCCCTTCGCAACTTCCCACGGTCCGGACTGCCAGTGTGTCGACTGTTTAATTCACAAATCCGAAACCAACAGCCCCAGCACCATTCCACCCACCGAAGGATGTAAATGCACTTCAAATCTACGAGACAAGACAAACAACGCTTACCCAGAGATGCATAGATGCAAATGCACACTCAAAAAACAAGAAACATCAACAGAAAATGAACTCGAACTTAGCAAACAAGGGGACACTATACAGCATGATGAAAACTGTACTTGTGTGGACTGTCTTTGTAACCCTAGTAACTTTAAGATCTCCAAGTGTGGAGCTAAATGCGATTGCAAGGATTGCAAGTGTGGTACATGCTATGATAGTTCCAAGAATCCTTTGGCAGACATATCTCTGTTCCAGTTTACGAAACCACCGGAAATTACGGTGATGAATGTCATAGTTCCATGCGATTGTGGTGCCAGTTGTATTTGTAGTCCATGTTTGGATCCAAATAAGGCGACGTCTAAAGCCCCCCAATCGCAGGGGGATAAAAATAAAAGTGCCTATAGTGCTGAACCTCAGACTCGATCGAGTATATTACAGCAACCGTCAATAAATAACCCGTTCAACAATCGTGATACCTGGAAAAACGTCGTCGGATGTCCACTCCCACCTGGTAACAAGAAAGAAGTTTGTGACTGTAAGGTCTGTGAATGCAAGCCCTGTGGTTACAAAAATAAGGTCAGGAAACCATGCGATTGCAAGCAGCCCAAAGAACAGCCGAAAGGCAAAGAAACAAAAAAAAAAGGTAAATACCGCCGTAACACTAGCCAAATTAATGAGAGGGTTCCCTCCGTATTTGGCGACACAGGTAGTGAAAACAAGAATCGTACTGCTTTACCGCAAGTCTTTTCGAAAAAAAATTGCGATTGCGAAATTTGCGAATGCGTTTTTTGTTCAGATTCTGAAGCTCAAAAACAACCGGAAAATATTAAAGAAAAACGTTCAGTGTATGAAAAGCCTTGCGAGAAGAAATACGTATCACTTTTATCAGTTGAACCATGTGACCGTTCCAAATGCAGTTGCGGTGAAAAAAAGCCATCTACAGTACAAAATATCATTTATTCGAGACAACCTAAACAATCTGAAGAAGTAATTTTACAAAAGAAAGAATCCGTAACATCCGAAATGGTTGTTTCAGAAACTGAAGAGTCACCCTTAGATGAAGATGTTGACACACAAACGACCCCTCTACAATCTGAGGTTCAAGCAGCAGAAGCGAAACCCGTTATGTCTAAATCATGTTATTGTTCTGAATGCCTTTGTGATCCTTGTACTTCTGCTGTAGATATCCCTCAAAATGAAGATGAGCAAGGCGTTGAAGATGTTCCATCAGAAGTATGTGAAAATAAATTGGCCCCTGTATTGGCATCGAAAGACGAACACACTCCTCCAGATAAACAAAAAACTGGCTCGGAAGTAGATCAAGCTCAAGGAGACAAAACAAAGGAACCTACATGTTTTTGCAATAATCCTCAAGCTGAAAAGGTTAAGCCTAAATTACCATGTGATTGTTCGAAACCTTGCCTTTGTTCACCTTGTCCAGACTTGAATGTGAAAAATGAGAGTCCTCTAGTTAGTGGCGATGCAGACCGGGCAAAAAGTGAGATCAAGTCAGCTTTAGATAGGATTAGTTGTACTTGCAACCAAGCAGAGAAGGATTTTAAACCTCTATTGAAACAAGCTTCCAATTTTGAGTCCACTGTATCGAAAATGAAGTTGAAACTGAACAATCTTCAACAGAAGTGTAAAGATAAGGATCAAATAATAAATGCTATGACCAAGGATTTGAGAATGAGAAGTCAGTCAGGCGTTTTTGCTAATCTGCTGAATGAACTGGCGCACCCTGCCGAACGTTTTGTACCAGATTTCAACAGAACTTATGTGTGCGATTATTTACCTAAACCTAGACCCATGCCTGGTACGAAATTGCAGCCTAAGAGGAGTTCTACGTCTCGCAAAGATAACAGGTTGGAACCGATTCTTGAGCTTGACAGATATTTACCAGGTGGTAATGAAGATAGCGGACGATGTCGAAAAAATGTAGATGCTTTAGGTTTGGAAATTTTAGATATCAGAAGAGTTACTATTGATAGCATTCTCATAAAATGGCACAGCCCGTGCAATCTTACTGGAATTAATGGCTATCAAATATTTGTGAATGATGAATTGAAATATAAAGTTCTCAGTCCCAATAGAACTAGTGCCGTTTTGGATGCATTAGAGCTAAGTAGATCTTTAGAAATTATGTTATTTGCTATGAGTACATCAGGAAGATGTGAACCTCCTGCTCTGGCAACATATAAAATATAAAATTTTGACGTTTAAAATATGTACTGTACAGCTGACAGATAAATTGATGTATAGATGTGCCTTTGGATGTGAAAAATAAGTTAACCTTCAGAGAAATTGATGTGTAAACGTGCTTTCGTGAATAAATACAACATACTGAAACAAATTTTTTTCTTTATTTCATGTAGTAATGAAATTGATAAGTACGATTTTCATATAGAATTTAACGAGTTTGTAAGGGGCGTTTATTAATCCGTTTTTATCCTTTGCAGGAAAACGATGCTCCTGTTGATGTGTGCAATTGGCTATTTTGGAAAATCTCACCTACTACAGAAAATGAAAAAAAAAATTTCAGTATTAAGTTTTCTAAATTGTAATTAAAAGAAATTAAATAAATGATATTTCACACGTAAATATGATTATTCTTAATTTGTAAATATTTTTCACTATTACCTGATTAATATAATAGAAAAACGAAAGAATGATTAGAAATAATTTTGAAATCTCTAGTTTGAATGTGAGATTTTCTAAAATGCCAAAGAAATTTCCTAATACTGTCATACAGTAGCAATAATAACTACGTTATTATTATACGGAGAGGAACTACTAAGAAGTAGGCTTTTGACATGAACAGTAAATTGAGAGTGCATAAAATAAATCAATCAGATTTTTTATGAGCAACACTTAGAAAAAGGTGAAAGCTTCTCAAGCGTCCCTTGATGATTTCAATGAATGATGTTTTATTCTGTATTCTTATATCTCTGAGGTGTGGCTCTGTAGCTGTGGTCAGTGCGTTGGACTACTGAACAGAAGGTCGACGGATGGAATCCGGGCCGAACCAACGAATTAATGTGGAGCCACCTCTCGGAAGGCTATGGCAAACCACCGAGAAGCATTCTGCCTTGTAAAGCCTCTCTATAAAGACGTTCGGAACCGTCCTGAAACTGTAGGTTCCTTCTATTCGTGTATCACTGTATCACGCACAACATGAATAGTTGTAGAGAGGTCGCCTACACCCGAAAGCGGGTAATTCACTTGAAGAAGAAGATCGCTCTGAGGGTATAGAAATGCTTTCTGATAGGTTGATGTTCCAGTTTTTAGGACATGCATGGTTATTTGGTGAAATAATGGAGTTAATGTCTGCAGAACACCTTCCACGATAATATCTGTAAAAGATATAAGTAGGCCACTTTCCTCCGATGTTTGAGTAAATGAAGGTGATCCCTCAAATAGTTGCAGAGTGCATAGTTGCAGAGCTCCAAGCATTATAAGAGCCGTATTCCAATGTCTGACAAACTTGAGCCATATAAAGCTGCTTTGGTGTAAACACATTTTTACTACGAAATAGATAACTAAGTTTCTGAGCAGGTGACTTGGCAATAATAATTCCTAAAAGATTTAAGTTCATTGGTTCTTTAATCATTTGCTTTTCTAATCATAATCTAGGATCTATGAGGGAAGTTTGCTTGTGTCTGGTATTGAAACCATCTAAATTATTAGTTTCCAGTTCTATATGCTTTTAAGGTTTTTATGAACTCAGATTGAGCACAATCTTTCAGAGGAGAATTCATTTTTGGAAATGATTCAAGTCAGGTTGCATGTATGTTAATGGCTACAGGCTACAGTACTGAACATCAGCATAAAGTTTATAACTGCATGAAGCATGCAGTAGAAATATTCCTGTACTTAGTCTTCACTTTAGATTATAAATATAGTATGTTCTAGTTCAGATGGACAAGTGGTTTACGTAAAGCATATTAATATTATGTTATCTTGGTTTCAAATGGACTAGCTAGAGACGTAGTGAACTATCTGGGTTTTTACAATGAATATAGATAATCTCATTAAGTGATTTAATTTTAAGCGTAGATATTAGATGAATCTTACACAACTGATAGCATCACTATCAATCTGTTTCACACAAAATCGCTATTGTATAACATATATTTCGGGATTAACTTCAATAATTTTATTGGGATAGAACTGCGGTTGCAATTTATTTTTTCTTAAAGGTTTCGAGTGGAACATATAATCATTTTGAACAGGCGCCAAAACCAAATTTTTCGTTGATGCAACTATCATAATTTTTGTTGTATTATTACCTTCAGTGAAATTTCATAATATGAAATTATTTAACTTTCCAAAGTTGTACATGTAATTTATTCAAACTCTGAAACGAAATTTTTGTCATAGAACTTCTAAGAATTATATAATAGCACAGATTTCATTGCATGATGGTTTCTCTTTGTTTTCATATGCTCGTCTACCAAAAATTTCTCCAGTTTAAAGTTCTTCATATTGAAATAAGTGAATATGCATTTGGAATAAAAAAATTTTAGAATTACATCTTTATGGAAGATTAATTACAAGTTAGTAAAATTCATTAGATTAAGAATCAAGGGTGTACTCCTGAGTCATCAGGATCGAAGCAAATTCCTTGAGGAGTGCAGATCATGGATTGCAGGCTTGTAATAGATTTTGATGCAATTTTCCTTGAGTTTTGTTTCTCAGATTTTGACAAATTCAGAAAGGTGCTATACAACAACTTGCTGAAGTCTTCAGAGTAACCATGTTCCTGTAACAAATGACACATGCATATTGGCTCGATTACCACTATATATATTTGTTAATTTGTTACGTCGTTATATATATATATATATATATATATATATATATATATATATATATATATATATATATATATATATATATATATATATATATATATATATATACCGGGTGTAAATGAGTGATGGGCCACCCCTATAACTTTTAAATGGATTCTTCGATTTTATTGAAATTTGGGTGGTTTATCTCAAACATAATTTTGAATTTTTTCACATACAAAATCAGTATGGCTGACTTTCGATTTCACAGAAAACGATATAAATTTTTACATATTTTAATTCTGAGGCTTCAAATACATACATTCCATCTGTCAAATGTCAATTCTAGCGCCGTTTCAATTTTGTTTTTTCTATCGTAGATGGCTGCGACGTCGTCTAAATCATAGATAATTGATTTAAAATATCGCCTAAAGTAATAATTTTTCAAGAAATTCATTTTCGTGAAGTTTGTTAACGATTAAATTCTTTTTGGAACCAAAACTCAGTTTTTTACATGGAAACATACATGGGCCACCCTGTATATCAAAAAGCTCCTTCAAATTCCTTCAAAATGATTCACACATCAGTTTTCTCAATTCCTTAATAACGAAGTTATCATTAAAAATCTTATTCTTATTAGTTCCCTTTGCTCCTGAGACCGACCCTGTTTACGAAATATGAAAATTTTTTTGACAGATGGAATGTATGTATTTGAAGTCTCAGAATTAAAATATGTAAAAATATACAGGGTGTTCCATTTGAATTTTCAATTTTTATATCGTTTTGTATGAAACCGGAAGTCAGCCATATTGATTTTGTATGTGAAAAAACTTAAAATTATGTCTGAGATAAACCATCCAAATTTCAATAAAATCGAAGAATCCATTAAAAAGTTATAGGGGTGGCCCATCACTCCTTTACACCCGGTATATATATATATATATATATATATATATATATATATATATATATATATATATATATATATATATATATATATATATATATATATATATATATATATAAGTAAAGTGGAATTAGAGGGCGTTTGAAGCCCGCCTTTCTTACCAAATTGCAGTAGGAAAAAAAGGAAACACACGTGTTTCATTCCTCCCTGAAGTATGTGTCAGGGAGGCGGGCAGCTTGAGTTTGGGATTAACTCCTTCAGCCAGATCAGAGGATACACTTGTATGTACAAGTGCATTAAGGATAGGTGAGACGGGATATTTATGGAACAAAGGAAGTGTGGGTAGGGTTCAGAGGATTGATACTGGCCCAGCATTCGCCTTATAAGTTTGCAAGCAGTGACTTACATTACCATGAGGAAACCTCTGAGAAAAACTCATGGCAGATCAGTCGGCTCCGGTGTTTGAACCCGAGACCTCCCAAGTACTAGTGCAGTAGGGGGCGAGATGAGTAGAAGTACGTTAGAATTGTGGCCGCGGAGCCGTTTCGGGGGCTGAAAGCGGGTTTTATAGTAATGGCCCATTTCGATTGGCCAAATGGTCCACGAGAATCGAGTACGGGCAAAATTTCCATACTCTTGGAGGGTAATTGTTGTGATCATTGTTGCACAATTTCTATGATAAACAGGCCCATATGCAAGAATATATAATGATTATAAAAGTATACTCTTTAACACAAAAGAACCTCAATAACATTAAAACTAAAAGAGTTAATAAATTACAGTCTAATTTTGACCACTGAGCGACCACTAGTGCATACTTAATGAAATATAATTGTACGCACTGCAAATAGTAACTTATGTTCAATTGATTACACATAGCACATCGTGGTGTATGATAAAAAAATTTACTCAATTATAAAAATTACAGAATCAGAAAAAAATAAGTCTTATAAGAAAATTAAACGAGAAAGAATAGATGGTACCTAAGACAAAAGTTTCAAATTTCATAAACAAATAGCTGAAACATATTCAATATTTCTATCAGAAATTAAAACTTTGAAATAAGATATATTTCGTATCAGATTATACAAACAAAATTAAATAATTTGGTGACATTTGCTTGTTAGGTAGGCAATGAACCCTTGAATTGAGATAAATTCAAAGATATAAATATAATTTATTAATAGAGAATTAATCAATGTATCGGATCATAAATATTGGACATTATAATAATCTGAAGTACATATATCTATAAATAACTGGCTGGAATTTGTATTTTTTTATTCGAAAACAATTTCTGAGAACTATTCAACATGTCATTAATTTTCAGCAGGTGCGTAAATCTTAATGGATCGCTATGTTTCATTTATAATAGTTTTTTCTAGATAAACACAATTTGTGTTCATTTTGAATATTACTACTTGAAAATGAACGTTGTATATCTAAGACTTATACTCCAATTTTGAAATAATTTCATAAATTAAATGTTAGAGAATGAAACAAATATAAACACATATTTTCAAGAGATTAACACAAAATTTATCACGTTATGATGTAGATTTCGCCTCGACTAGGCATCTGTAGAAGTCCTGGTAGAGTCCAGACGTACAATATAATGTAATAAATTTATTGTAAATCTCTTAAGCGTTCTTTTCTCCTTGAAATTGTGAACTTGGAAAATCATCAGAATTGATCAAATTACTGAATTATTCAACCAATACTTACATATTTTTTCGTTGCTATGTTGTTAGCTTTGAAGAATCCTCTTGTGATATGAAACTGAACAAAATGAAGTTGTTCTAGAAAAAAATTTCGCAGTTTTACTGTTGCCTAACTAGTAGATTGATTATTTGGAAATGTTTCACAAGAATTGTAGATTACATTTTTTTATGAAATTTTTGTTAATCGCTTCCATATAAAAACGTGTTGTATTTTCATTCGAAAAACAAAATATTGATAAATTTTTTCTGGTTTTTATTTATCTCAGAAAGTACAAATTTAATTATAAAATTCTTTAAAATTAAATAAATCTAATTAAAAACATAATAAATAACTTATAAGTAATCAGTTAATGAAATTTTAGGAAATAAGCATTTTTTTAACAATTTGTCAGATTCCGGAGAGCAAATCGTTTTGTATATGAAAAATCTGTCTTTCAACTTGATGTAATCTTCAGTTGAGAAAATATTATCGAAAACACACATTGTTCAGGTAAAGATTAATTTTTAATTTGAAACAAAATCAAGAACTAAAGTTATTTCAATTCATCAAAATCACTGATCCCACAATTTGAGATAATTCATAAAAAATAGAAAATTTATATCTATTCACTGATAAATAATTTTGATTAAAACATTATACTCATGCTTATTATTCAAACACAAACTTATTGTAGGATTGAATATCATAAAACAGATAGCTCTAATGAGATAATCCGAGATATAAATTATAATTAGTCGGTAACATATCGAAAACAAGATTTTGTAAACATATATAAAATAATTAGAAGGTATTACAAATACGTCGTAATAAATATAACAGTTAAACTATGGGCAAGATAAAGGAATGTGAGGGGGAAAATCTACATAAAATTCGGAAAATGCACAGTTTCTAAAACCATTTCAACAATCTAAATGGAGTTTTTTTTTTCATTCACTTCATTATCAAATATTTAATTTTTATACTTCCAAATTTTTCAAATATAAATTTAATTATGTAGGTACCGAGTTATGTGTCAAAGTCAGATGATGTTATGGATAATTTATTTAACATTATATCTTTAAGAAAATGCATAAATCAGAAAAAATCAAGAAAAATTTTCTCACAAATTCAATCGAATGGAATATAATTAGGACGTTAATTCAATTCATATTATTGATTTGAAATATTTACCTTCATTTTTGATATTCGTTAAAATATCTATCAGATCATCATATTTTGCGTAAGCCAAGGAACATCCAATACAAATCAGAAATAGATATTTTACAATCATTATTGCAGGGATTCAGAATTTGTACTGATTTAACGATCACTTAACAATGAAAATTTTGATTAATTCTTCTTTATAAATATAATAGAACGAAAATAATTCTTCTAATCCCTATATTAAGATTAAAGATAATTTCGCATTAGGCGAAACTATATTGGGAATAAACTGCAGGATTAAAGACTTAACGTTAAACCGTTTTTGCAATACTCTGATGACACAAAAGATAATGGTTCTTAGTAAATCAATTGATTAAAATCCATTTCACTTTATCGTAACATAAGTGAAAGTTTAGTCAGAAAAATAGACAATTCATGATTTTTCCTCGAATTGTGAATGAAAAAGCACGAGGCAGGAATTTTAGATAATAAATATCACAATTGCTGAATTTATATTCGCATTTACTTACGAAGTAAATTGTGATTTATCTAATAGCAAACCATACCACGGATGAATCGATGCTGACCTCTACATCACACTATTCTTATTTATATCTAGAATGTTGTTGTAGCCCACTTATTGACGATTTCATTTCAATGAAGGGGACTTGGAGCATGCGCTACTTAAGCAAAAACATCTAAAAAAATTAATTGAAAATATAGCCTCTAACAAATATAAAATTTATGGACGATGGATCCAATTTGTGGTAGTTCATATTAAATGAATTTAAGAATATGATCATAAAATTATTAATTGGTAGTGCCCATACTTGGTTAATATCAATACTCATAATAAACCACTATTGATATCAATTTTTACAAATATTTGAATAATAATGCATGAAGCACGTTCCGTAGTATTACTTCTTCGTCAGGTGCTATCTAAATAATCGTAACATTTTAAAGATACGAATATTTATATAAAATCGTTATTATCTAGGAATTTAAGTAAAATATTTAGGGAACCAAACCACTATCAGGAACTTAATTGTTTAATATATTATTTATATATATATATATATATATATATATATATATATATATATATATATATATATATATATATATATATATATATATATATATATATATATATATATATATATATATATATATATATATCATATATATATATATATATCATCCAACTTTGATAGCACCTGCATTGATTCGTTTGAAAAATTTGTTACTTGACAATGGCTATCCTCGTTGGTACCTCAATAGAATTTTTCTGCCCATTTCAGGCTTCGAAAATCTGTTAGATAGTTTGACACATTCATCAGGTGTTCAATCAAACACAGGGTCATCAGACGCGGTGACGGAGTTTCGCTTTGTGACTTTGCCTTTTGTTGGTTCCCTTACTTTCGAACTGAAAAAGATCCTTTACGAGGTCCCGAATCTGAGAATTGCTATTTGTAATATTCTGACAAATAGGAATCTGTTTTCTCATGTGAAGGATAGAGATGACGACCTTTGTAGGACCAATATAATTTATAAGTTTAATTGTAGTTGTGGGGCTTCCTATGTGGGACAAACTTCGCAATAACTAAAACAGCGGATATCATTACACAAAAGTGACATTAAACTAAGACCGAATAGATGTGCTTTGGCAAGTCATGTGAATAAAACTAGACATAATATCAATTTCAGTGAGCGGAAAATTTTAATGACAGAGGTGAATTACAAGAAGAGAGTTTTCATGGAGATGTGTTTCATATGTGATTTACGTGAAAGGATTAATTTTAGAGACGATATTAGTAATCTTAGTGGAATATATAAATATGTTTTAAGTTTAGATAAATCCTCCCTGAATGCTATTTAATATTTAGTATCATATTTTCTCATGTTCATAAATTAGCTATACTTTCTTCATAGTATCGTTATATTCCTTTCTATGAAATTGTCCACATGCGCGAGTTACTGATAATACAATGTCGCTTGACAGTCATCTGGGTTTGTTATTGTTTTTCGTGAGGTTATGTTTGGCTCATCGCTTAGAAATTATTAAATTAATAGAAAATTTTTACTCCAAAAACAATGAGCTGTTGTAGAGTTGTGTCATATTATGGGCCTTACAACCTATCTGTTTGTAAGTATTTGATTAAATTGTGGCATTTGTTTTTGAGTTTCAGTCAGATTTTTATACCATTTGGTTGATATTTCGAGCCCCTTTATTTCTGTATTTTAGCTTTATTCACGTTATTTTAACATGTTTTCGGTTTTAAATGAGTTTTTGTTGTATATTCCTTGTAAATTGCAGGAACTAGAGTTCAAAGAAACTGTTTTATACATGTAATTTTGTTGTTTTTTATATATATAAGACGAACTGTTTCGGTGTAACATTCTTTGTCATTCTTTTTAAATTGTAGATGAAGGATGAGGAAGACTCAATAAAGAGTCGAAACGTCGACTGAGACAAATTTGGTTGTTTAGATCATAACTCCTTGCCGAATACCCAGCTATAATAATATATTTTATATATATATATATATATATATATATATATATATATATATATATATATATATATATATATATATATATATATATATATATATATATATATTGTCAGTTCCATCAGGCCACTAAGAAGAAGACCCCAAGTAGGTACCTACTTCAATGTATTGATTCGTGAAGCTTCAAGGAAATTTTGTTTTGAATCCTTATTCTCTCTATCTAATATTTCAAATTTGAAGACCATAGTATTTTAATTTATTGATTTGTAAAGATTCTAGGAAATTTAGTTTTAAATCCTTATGCCCGATTTTACCAACTAATTCCTAAAGTTAGGCAATACTTATATCGGATTTAGGAATTCCTAAGTGCAATTTGCGTTTCACCACGCGTTAAGTAATGCCTAAGGACGATAGGAAATACCTAACGTTAGGCCTGCCTAGAGTATTTAGGAAATGCTTAACCTCAAATTGATATAATAAAATGATTATATTTCTATCATTTTTTTCTTTTCTCCTTACTATCATTTGTCAAATTTACAGTCTAGTAGTAGTATTAAACAGGGTAATTGTTAACTAAGAATTTCTTAGGTTTTGGATTGATTGGGCCGATACTTGGTGTAAATTAATAAACATATTAAAACAATGGTTAAAAATAACAATATACACATTTATTATAAGAAATAACGCATGACGCACGTTTCGGTGGAACTTCACCTTCTTCAGATGCTAATGGCAAACTAACTATGATTCTCTGTTATATCGAAAACAAGAAATGACAAAATATGTAGAAGGGGTAAATACAAAGATGGTTACAAATAATTATTAGAAAAGGAAAAACCAATTCTGAACTGCTAGTCAGGTAGTTCGGTAATTTTGAAAGGATTAAGAAGGGGGCTTGAAGTATGATCGATTTGGCTATTCAATAGGAGACCGGAATGCTTGTATTTATTTATCTGTAATGATTCTAAAAAATTAAGTTTAATTTCCTTACTTTCAGTATTTAATATTTTAAAATCGAAATTGAATGTGTGATTTTCTTGGATTAAATGGTTTGCATAATGTGAATCCGGCTTCTGATTAACAAAGCTACGTTTGTGTTCTGAAATTCTAGTTTGAAAACTTCTGAAAGTTCTACCAATGTAAAACAATATACACATTTATTATAAGAAATAACGCATGACGCACGTTTCGGTGGAACTTCACCTTCTTCAGATGCTAATGGCAAACTAACTATGATTCTCTGTTATATCGAAAACAAGAAATGACAAAATATGTAGAAGGGGTAAATACAAAGATGGTTACAAATAATTATTAGAAAAGGAAAAACCAATTCTGAACTGCTAGTCAGGTAGTTCGGTAATTTTGAAAGGATTAAGAAGGGGGCTTGAAGTATGATCGATTTGGCTATTCAATAGGAGACCGGAATGCTTGTATTTATTTATCTGTAATGATTCTAAAAAATTAAGTTTAATTTCCTTACTTTCAGTATTTAATATTTTAAAATCGAAATTGAATGTGTGATTTTCTTGGATTAAATGGTTTGCATAATGTGAATCCGGCTTCTGATTAACAAAGCTACGTTTGTGTTCTGAAATTCTAGTTTGAAAACTTCTGAAAGTTCTACCAATGTAAAACTTATCACAATCGCCACAATTAATTTTATAAACTCCCGATTTATTATCTTTATGAACTTTGGATTTATTATTTTTTATATGATTTCCTAAATTATTACCGGTACGATAAGCAATGTTAATGTTGTGCTTAGATAAGAGAGATTCAAGTTTTTTACTTGAATTTTTTAGAATCATTACAGATAAATAAATACAAGCATTCCGGTCTCCTATTGAATAGTCAAATCGATCATACTTCAAGCCCCCTTCTTAATCTTTTCAAAATTACCGAACTACCTGAATAGCAGTTCAGAATTGGATTTTCCTTTTCTAATAATTATTTGTAACCATCTTTGTATTTACCCCTTCTACATAATTTGTCATTTCTTGTTTTCGATATAACAGAGAATCATAGGTAGTTTGCCATTAGCATCTGAAGAAGGTGAAGTTCCACTGAAACGTGCGTCATGCGTTATTTCTTATAATAAATGTGTAAATTGTTATTTTTAACCATTGTTTTAATATATTTCTTAGCACAAGTTCCTCTATTTAATATTTCAAATTTGAAGACCAGGAAGCGGTACTCTGTGTCCTATAGAATTCTATTAATCGCTTTCTTTCTATACCACTGGCACTCCGTGCGCGCGTAAAATAGCTTTCTATCGACGAAAGCGATCGACTTCTGGCGAGGTGTGTAGACGTGTAGTATACTATGTTACCAACAAATTAGCCTGTCCAACTGTATCATTTTTGAGTTTGTTTAGTTTATCAATTGTAAATGTTTGTTAGTCAAGTGGTAAATAATTATTAAAAATTGTAAATATGCACATTCGACAATTATGATGTAGGTATGTGACGAATGCCGTAATTAATAACCAATAAGTTCAGTAGAGTCAAGGGAAATCTTCTGTGGCAAATGGTTGCTCAAAAACTAAACAGTTTAGGTTTTGGTAAAAAATCAGTAGAAGGATGGAGAAAAAGAGTAATACTATTGTATTATTACCCAGATTACACGAAAATATTTATATTATTTTATATTTTACTTTAGCGGAACTTTGTAAGTTGTACCAAATAAATACCTATTATCATCAGCTATCAAAGAAACTTTTATTATATTGTTTTTGAATTATAAATAAAAATAATGTATGTCTGAAATTCGGATAAAATTATTAACTTTAGTTGAAAATATGTTTGATTGTCGCATATTTATATAAAAGTTGTCGAATGGCGACGATTTAAAGCATTGCTTCCCAAAGTGATCCAGGTGGACCCCCAAGGGTCCACGGGAGACTCGACGGGGGTCTACGTTGGCATTAAAAAAATATGGGGGTTCACAATTCATAAGCGGGGGTCCACGAAAATTTATCTGGTTTCGATATTGAAGAAATAAAATGTTGGCTTGACTTCACCTATCAGTGTAGGCAGATAATATTTTGAGTAGTTCAGCGACTGTTAGGTACTTGTAAAAACTTGCATATTCCATATTCAGTACATCGTGTCGACACTTGCAAAGCATCGCTCTCCGTCGTCCAAAACTCTTGTTCAGACTTGCGAAGGGTCGAAATACGACTTGTGGTGTGTGTGCTTGCAATCATGCATTAACTTGTTTGATTATTTACCAATATACCTTGGCATATGGATGGCAAGGATAAATGTTACTTATTTCTTTCCTGAATTTCGAAGAGAAAAGTAAAGCGAATCGATGATTTGGTATTGGTATTGGTAGGTTTGGATGGTGACCGATGCGCTGCGACCTTATTAGATCTATTGTGCCCCATCTTCTTCTGCTTCTCGATGTGTTCTCGTTTTACAGCAGCCCCTCAAGCCTCAATACCTTCAGGAATTTGAGGATTTTAAGGGGGTCTATTCGTGGTATTTCTTCTACAGTCAGCTGGTATGATCCCAGTGTGTTCAGTCTTTCATGGTGCACAGCATAGCACTCCATCAGTATATGGTGAGGTGTTTCTGGACGTTCCTTGCAGAATCTGCAGGTGCTGTCCCCCTCTAAACCTAGCTTCCTTAGGTGTTCTTTGAGTCTGCAATGCCCCGTAAGAAATCCTGTGATTGTCTTTAGACTAGTTTTGCTGAGGTTACTCAGTGTCTTCGATCTTGCTCGGTTGAACTTTCCGAGGAGATCTTTGGCCTGCCTCAGTCCTGGAAGTCTTTGCCAGTATGTTGCTCTCATTGCTTCTTCAGCTTTATTGAGTTCTTCTTGGAAGTAAGATTTTCCAAGTCCGCAGAAAGGCTCTAGCCCGGTTAGTGGCGTTGACGCACCCTTTCGTGCCAGGGTGTCTGCTTGTTCATTACCCTTCACTCCGACGTGCCCCGGCACCCAGAGGAGGATCACTTTGTTGTTCCTGCCCAGATCGTTTAGTTTGTCTAGGCATTCACAAACCATCTTTGAGTTGATGTTATAAGAGCTCAACGCTTTGATGGCTGCTTGGCTATCGGAGAGGATCGCAATTTCCTTGTTCCGGTATTTCCTATCGAGGTTGAACTGAATGCACCTTTCTATGGCGTGAATTTCCGCTTGAAAAATACTAGGGAACTGGCCCATGGGTTCTGAGTATTTGGTACGAGGCCCAACGACTCCTGCTCCAGTTCCTTCGGGAGTTTTAGACCCGTCCGTATACCACATTATGGTATTCTTCTCCAGTGCTCGAATGGATTCTATGCTCCATTCCTTCTTGGTATTTAGTTCCGTTCGAAATAATTTCTTGAAACTAAATTTCCTGGTAATTTCGTCAGTTGGGAATCGATGAGTGTTTGACGGTGTCGGAAAAAGTGAGTACTTTATCGCAGGTAGAAGTCTTGATGAGAATATTCAGACATACATTCAACATTTAATTTCCCTGCATGATGACTTCAAAATAAGTTTTGAAGATATTCTGACGATGCAAATACCACCATGGATCATGATTAATTTTCTAAATAAGATAAGTGAGAATTGATTGGTTTCTTGTACTTTGAGTAGATGTCAAAAAAGTTGGACTTTCTTGATTGGCCAACTTTGCTTTTTTGACATCCTCTCACAGCACAATCATTTAACTAATTAACCAATAAATTCTCACTTTTCTCTCAAAAACTGTTACTTAATTCGTGGTTGGAACTCAGCCCCAACGCAAATTTCCATAGTTATATCTAATCTTCACATTTTTTGTCGAGTTTTGGGAATATGGTAGAAATGTAGCTGCAGGGGGTCCACCGGAACCAGCAAAATTTTCAAAGTGGTCTATGAGAAAAAAAAGTTTGGGAACCTCTGATTTAAAGCTATTTATCAAACTATAGAGCTAGCTGAATAATTTAAACTAATTGTAATGATTACCAAAATAATAAACAAATTTCTTGGAGGACCAAAATTTTTTCTGTTTGTCGGATTCAGAGAAAATACTGCTAAAAATTATGGGAAAAAAACTGTTGCGGAAGACGAGGCTGTACATGAATTGGGATTGGCAAAATGTATGTTATTGTTATCACTTAAAAATTATTTCTTAGCCCAATAATTCAGGTGTTTTGTTAATCATATTTGAAAAATTAAACTTGAATCAAAGAGATAAGTATTTTTTAGATGAGACGACCAGACATTCGATAATTATAAAAAGTTATGAAGTTGTTTAAACTCGCCTTTAGTTGCAATTTGAAGCAAAGAAATCAACAAAATCACAAATATAGAAATGATATACATAAAATTGAATATTACATCAAAATATCAATATCACCACTTTTAAAATAACAAATTACTCTAGAAATTCCGAAAGTGCACAGAGTCCCACTGCAGAGTACTTGAATCTATCGACTTGTGAAGATTCTAAAAATTTAATTCCAAATCCTTATTCTGTATATATAATATTTAAAATCCGAAGGCCAGAGTACTTGAATTTATTGATTTGTGAAAATTCTAGGAAATTTAGTTTTAAATCCTTATTCTCGTACAATGAGAAAATTGGTAATTTCATGAATTTACCTACTGATGGATTTTTTTGGTGGGTGAAATAACATTCACATACATTTCAAATGTTTATTCAAATACAGGATATAAATAAAATATTGTTACAAATCGATATATTTTTATATAAATATGTAAAACAATAGGAATAATGTGCAATTTTGACTTGAGATCACAATAAAATATACTTACTTAAAAGAATTCTGTGCAAAAGATGTACAAAATTATTCTTTATAAATGCTTAAAATGAAATGCAATTAAAATACAATATCACAAAGTTATTTATATACTTTTAAATTAGTCAATTAAATATTAATGTTAATATAAAACTACTGATCATATTTTTACACAATGCAATCAGTATTTTAAATTATTTCACTCCCAAATTGAAGTAAATTTAAATTTAACCAGTTCTGTAATAAAATTACAACTTTTCACCTAACAATATTCGAGAAAGATACTGCAATATTTTCCATTTAAATCGAAACTGAAAAATTTCAAGAAATTTCAAATACACCCAAAATGTTAAAGACGTCTAACATAAAACTTGAATAAACATAATAAAATAAAAATACTTTGAGCTTAGTATCGTCGGAATGATTTAAAAAAATTTTAACAGTGAAAATTATCCATGTAAATATAACAATACCTTTTTCTTTTAATACTTACATAGTTAAGTCTAAAAAACATGAATGATGGATTAATGACTCATTTTTCGATGTATATATGATTTTGACACTAATCTATCAATTTTAAGCTGCTAGTAGTTTCTAATTATACGTGGTCATATCGTCCTTGTTTAACAAATCGGCGTAAAAAAGTCATTTCACTACTTGAATGAATACCCATGAGGTAAAGAAGAATCCACAATGAGAATTTCGATGCATATACTTTCCTAGACATATCCATTATTAAATTATTGAATACTACCAATAAGCTATTAAAATGAACAAATTCTAACAAAAAAAATTAAAATTGCCTAGATAACTTCAATAAAACATATTTGATCAACCTGCACATGTTACTCACATTTTGATTTGTTCGAAAATGAACGTAATAAAAATGATAAGTTTTTATTTTAATAAAGTTCTCTTGCAATGAAGCAGGTTAAAAATTAATATATATATATATATATATATATATATATATATATATATATATATATATATATATATATATATATATATATATATATATATTATATATATAAATTTAGCATTTATGTAGATCTGTCATACAAATGGAATAGTTCAAAAGCTTGTTTAGAGGAAGCTTAACAGTCGCATGCAGATGAGGGGGGTTACCTAGTGACCCCAGCTCATATTTTTCGTTATATTTCAGCCAAATATCAATTTTTTAATTTGGAATTTTTTGACTTTTAACCTATGTGTTTTATGAATACTTCAGAACATATCTGCAAAAATTCAAATAATTACAGTGGTTTTTATAGGAGAAAACATCTGTTGATGCGCGATCCATTGGTTCTCCTATATGAATACTTATGTAATGTAGATTGGTATAACTGTCATTTTGAATAAAATACTGTGTGTACGTGTATGCTTTGACCTCTAGATTTTGTTAGGTTAGGCAGTTGACTGCTAAATCGTATGCGTAGGCGCGATTCATATTCATGTTGGCTGACTGATGTTTACGTGAGTCAGACCGAAAAGTTTTTTTTTTAAAGTCTAGCCAAATCAATATGCCAATTCAACATGAAGTATAGATCTAATCATTCCTAAGGTTTGATCAGTAACAGCACTGAAGATATTTCGGTTTGAACGAAAAGTAGGGCCAGTTTCAAGAGGGACAGTTCAAACGGAATCATAGGGAAAAGCAACAAGAAGTTCTACTAAAATTATACCTGAAAAAGGAAGTATGTCCAAGATCTGAAGATCGAAAGTTTATGAAATCTTGTACAAAATGCGTGAAGTACATTTGCCCAAAACATACAGCCATAGAAGAATATTCTATAATAAGAACATGTACCGAATGTATTTAATATTTCACTATACATTTTCATTGATAATGAAACTTTTGAGTTGAAGAGATGGAGTTATTTTAAATAAAAACGAGTTAAATGTACAATCTTATTGAAAAAAATATATTTTGTTTTTGAGTGTATTAATAATCCCCCTCATCCTAATAATATCATTCATTTTGTTGTTGGGGTTACTTGCTGACCCCCCTCATCTGGGTTGGCATGTAACACTCATAGCATCCGGCTGCGACTGTTAATTAAGAAAATTTTATGCGCATATATAAATAATATTATACAAATGTTAAAATATTCCCTCATCAAATAAAATGAACCTGATATTCATTATTAATCGATAAGAAATTAAGTGTAGTTTAAAAATTCTCCTCACCCTTTTTAAATTCTTCCTCGCTGTTTCATATTTTCGAAAGACCATTATTTTCATAGCAGAAATGCATCGAAGAACTCATTGTTTCTCTCATAATAAAACAAAAGGAAAAATTATACACATAGGCACTTTTGAAAATCAAAACTAGTATTCTAATGGATGAAAAAAGACTCGCAACAAGTTCCGATTTTCTTGGGGTAATATATCATTTGGAAAACGGGTATTACCGTAGTGAAACGATAAATTTAATATTGGAAGTCCCCTTTTCATGTATTTTGGCTATCCTATAAATAACAACAAAAAATGGATGTCTGGACTCTTTATTCATATGCTATATTTATTTCTTGTAAAAATTTGCTTTCCCATAGGAAATGCTTCGATTAATACAAATTTCGAGATGATATTGATGACAATTCCATTGAAGTTCATTGACAGTGATAACAATTAGCCGAAAAAAATGATTTACACAGAAAAAAGTTCCCAAAGGGTCTTATCGGTTGCAAAGGAATAACATTATTAAACATATGTATAGGAATTAATAAAACATACATTTACAACTTACTGTAAAATAAATACTATTTTAAGGTATAAATAAAAATTGTAATTACCTTCGGTTCAGCTCGGATTTGATTGCTGTAAAAAAAATTATAATTAGATGTGAACGAAAAAAGAAGCAATTCAGACTTTTTTTAAATCATCAAAGACACTTTTCTAAATGTAACTGAGTTATCCAATTAGAAAAACCGTTATTGATCACATTGTTATGCTATATTTAATCAGTTTTTCTTCTTCAATGTGTGGAGCAATGACCAGTCTAGAAAACTGGTATACCTCAGGGCTCTGTCATGTTATCCGCATTGTTCTTTCTGCACTTACTACTTCATTTGATATATAACAGTATCTTAAAATACGCTGAAGTTACTTCAATGGCGTCATGTAGTGATAAAAGTTTAAGAGCTCTGATATTTCATACACCAGGATTGGATAAACTACTTATTGAAATGAACGAAGAAAACATGCAGTAGGGGGCTGAATCAATTTTTTCAATATATGTTAAATATACCACAGTCTTCTTGGTCTCCTTAAGCAATGACAGCTTTACTAGAACTTATTAATCCCATTTTCCGGTTTTTAAGGTTCACTGCTTCAATGTTGTTGCAATTAAATAAGCGCTAAGTTTAGTCTATTCTTCCTTTGTGATTAGGAAGTGTGTTTTATGGTTTTCTTTTCGTTAAGACACCACCAACAAAGGTTGGTTTCATAATGTCTGCCATAAACATGTGCTTATTTAAAACGCGAAAGAAAAGAATAATGGGGGCTAAGGCTGCAGAATACCTGCCGTAATAATATCTATAAAGGAGACATATGTTCGCTACCTTCCTCCGATGTTCGAGAATGAAGGTAACCGGTTAATGACCGAATAAGCCTTATTATTCTTTTTTGAATAGAGTCAAGTAGGTGCATGACGTGCATAGGTGCAAAGCTCTTAGCATTAGAGCAATATTCTAATGTTGGATGAACGAATCCTAATGTGATTTCTTAAGAACATGCAGCTTATTCTTAGAAGCTGCATCATCTACTCAGACCAATTAATTCATTTTGGAAATATTTATCTTACTGTTGATTCAGGTTCGGCAAGCTCTAAGGGTCTGTACTTCAACATTCAATCAAATTAATAAAGAATATGTTTTCTTTATTAATTTGATATACGATTAATAAGAGAAAAATCAGTTTTATTTATGGTATCCCGTAGGAAATTAATATAAATAAATGAGATTGAATCCTCGCTTAGCTCTTGGTGAAACATGATTAAATATTACTAATTCAAATCAAAACACTTGGCTTACCGTTTCACAAATATATATTGAAAAATTAATAAAAACCCGAGTAGATGAACATAAAAGGTCAATTCTAACCAGCTGTTTCAAAAATCAACAACCTATAGTGAACGATCAATTAGAATTCCATTTGTCCCCTCTCATTTCCTCAGTTTTATAAATAAATTTGCTGTCATCTCTCCTGTATTAGTCTTGAGAATGGGTTCACTACCCGAAACATGTTGACAACTTTTTGTTAATTTTTATTAATTTTTCAATATATATTTGTGAAACAGTAAGCCAAGTGTTTTGATTTGAATTAGTAAATTAATCTAAGACTATTTTTACAGTGGAGTCTCCATCACCTTAGATTCACATACTATAGAGGTCATAATAGAGAAAAATTCACATTTCTACACGACGTTGCTTTGATTTTTTTATGTGATTTTGATGGCAATAAAGAATATTATTATTATATCTTGTTATTAGGTCTAATACAGCCAGATCTATTAAGAAGTTATTTTATGTGTGATAAACCAGAGTTGGTTCAATAAAACATATTTAACCTAATTGAATAGAATCTTATTCTTATTGAATTGGTATATTTTTTTCTCTAGTGTGTATGGTTGTAGTTTTTGAATACTAAGTACTACTTCGGCTCACGATCATTCTTCATGTCCAAGCACCTCTCTAGAACCTCAAAAATCATCTTATATAAGACCATCGTCAGACCTACTGTAACATATGCATGTGAAACCCTAATCCTAAGACGTTTTGAGCGGAAAAAACTCCGAAAAATCTACGGTCCCTACCGCGACCCAGAAACAGGCTATTACAGAATAAGAACTAACGCTGTACTAGCCCAGTTGTACAATAGCCCGGACATCGTACAAGGAATAAAAGCAAATAGGCTGAGATGGGCTGGCCACATACAAAGGAGTCAGAATACAAGACTCATTAAATCTGTATGGGAGGAGGCCCCCCGAGGAAAGAGGCCGCTAGGAAGGCCTAAATTGAGATGGCGAGATAACATAAAGAAGGACCTCTCAACTCTGGGAATCGAAGTAAATAGATGGCAGGAAATTGCAGTAGACCGTAACAGATGGAGGGAGGTCGTACAGGCAGCAAAAACCCACCCTGGGTTGTAAGGCTGCGGAAGAAGAAGAAGGTGACTTTTGATTAAACCGAGAAAAAAGTTTCATAGAGCATCTATCGGGCCATAAGCGGAACTGCGTTTTTTAGAATTCTTCTGCCGTTTCGGGTAGGGAACAAGAGGTTTGACGAATCACTCGCATTGAGTAAGCGACAACGATAAGATCTTAGCGGCTGTTTATTGCCATCGTTTACCGTTAGACTTCGTGTAGAACTGTACTTCAGAGCATTAGGACAGATGAAAGCAACTCTGTTATTTGAGGATTTTCCATAGAGCAGTGTGATAACTTCCCTTATTCAAAAGTATGATAATTTACATCGCCGTGAAGGAGATTTTATAAATTTCGTACTCACCCTCTATGATCTCCAGCTTCATCTTGTTAAAGTCTCTTCTCAGCCCCTCGATTACTTCTTCTTTCATCTTGCTCACATCCTTTTTTAGCTCCTTGATCAAGTCGGCCTTGATGCTCTCGAGCTCGCCCGGAGCTAGGTTCATCTCGCTCAGTCCGTTCACCTTGAGGATGGTCTCCTCTGATGCGGAGCCGAATCGTTTTCTCGAGCTCTTCGGCGACTCGGCGTTCGCGTGTTTCGACGAGCTGCCCGCCGGCAGCGTGTTAGTTTTTTCCCAGATCGCCGCCTTCTTGTCGGCGTCGTCGTCAACCTTGTCCTTCTTTTCCACCTGAAAATTTTTGAAAATTCAAGGGGTTCTCGAGAAATAATTAGTCGCAGCACTTTGTAATATAAACTTCAAAATCTTCATAGAGCTTTTGATGCTAATTTATGTAAGATTTATGATCAAATTATTTAGTGTCTTCCAGTCTCCTGTTTATAGAGAAGATATAGATAAGCCCATTCACTAAGTGCTAATTTGCGAATTTGAATTCAGCGCGCGAGCCGTTTGTGTTGATCTGATGCCAGTAGAGTTGGCGAATAGTGCTCTTTGTGAAGAAGTTTGTCAAAAGCTGCTTTCTTGAGTATTTGCGTACCGTTAAGTTTTAGCGTTGCGATTTTGCCAACCAGTGTGAATGGCAGAGTTCAAGGAGCAATGAAGATGCGTCAAATTTTACAGTCACAGAATCCCATCCCCAGCTTGTAGGAGCATTTGGTGACAATGCTTTGAGTCAAAGTGAAATTTACATTTTTGAAAGACAGACTAATGTCTGCCGATGATGGGTAACGTTCAGGACGACCATCGAAATGCAAAACACCGGAAAAAATCGCCCAAGACGAGATGCTACAATTAGGCGCAAACGTTCAGTTGGGGAATAAGAGATGTGTTCTCGATCATGAAAACGCGATTGCCAACATACCTATCTAGTACTGCATAAGTTTTTGGCTTCTTAAAGCACGGTAGTTATTCACTCCTCACTAGGGTGGTCACAAAAAATCAATGTCGGAATTTTTTTGAGGGGACCCTCCTAAAAGCTGCCAATTGGCTAAGAAATGAGATTGGTAAAGTTTAAGCTCAATTGGATAAGGTTAACCCGTGCCTCATCAAGGTTGAATTTTTAACTTTTTATAAGAATGGGTTTTTTTTATAAAATACCTAACAATATTGCAAGATTTAATTACATCTGCTGTCCAGATTTTGCTTTATTTATTTTCTCAATTGGTACATAAAAAAGAGTGTAGTTAAAACTGTTCAAAGTAAATACAGCAACAATCCAAATTGAAAATGATGGATTTAGGAGATAAGAAAAGGAAAAAGGTATAAGAAACAAGAAGAAATAATGCTCAAAATTTTATTATTTAAAATATAAAAAAGAAAGCATTATAAAAGAAAGAAGTACAATTAATTATCAGATTAAGGTGGTAATGGCTTAGATAACGTGTCTTTTGAAGAGTCAGGAAATATTTTTCGACATTCCGATACAACTTGTAACAGAAACTGACGTTGTTCTTCGTCTTTTGTCAAACAGGAATTGAAGTCTTGGAATAATTTTACCCCTCTTTCAGCTGTGTCATTGACAACCTTAAAACCGTTCACTATTTTTTTTTGCTTTTAAGTAATGTGCATTTTCGCACCATATATCCGGATCCGTGTTTAAAAATTCTGTATCAATTTCAAATCTTTTGAAAAAATTTAGAGTTCGATGAGAAACAAAAAAATCAATATCTTTGTCGAATAAATTATCCACTTGATGGAGACTGACTTTTGCTTTCACATCCCTATCATCATCACATGTTTTTTCTTCAATTGGAATTAATTGTAGACTTTTTACAGCCATGCTTGTTTTGACACTTTTATCTAAATTTTCATCGAAGAAAGAAAATGCGACTTGCTCAGAATTGAGGTACCACAAATGATTTAAATCATGAAAAACATACTCGTCGACCATGGTCAATTTCATACATTACATAAAGTGAACAAGGAAAATTCTTTAATAATTTAAAAAATTATCAAACAACTTTCCAAGGAAGCTGGTTATACGTATTCAGCAACGCAAAATCTGCATTCACTATCGAACGGTGAATTATAGAAATTGTCAAGTCACCCCGACTCAAAATCTGCATACAGCTGTTTCGATCTTATTAGATCTTATCAGTGCAGCTTATTTGACTCAGAGTGAATTAACAAATTTCTAATTGTTCCCCAATACAAATCGTGGTCAGTAACACTGGCTGGATAACAATCCAGAGCGCCATCCCACCAAAGATATTGGGAAACAACAATTCACCGCTTAGACGATTGTGAATGCAGATTTTGCGTTGCTGAATACGTATAACCAGCTTCCTTGGAAAGTTGTTTGATAATTTTTTAAATTATTAAAGAATTTTCCTTGTTCACTTTATGTAATGTATGAAATTGACCATGGTCGACTAGTATGTTTTTTTTTATTGTTGTATTTTGCGTATTAAGCGACTAGAATATTCGGAGCGCGCTCTCGTGAGTATATCCAAAGGTTTTAAATCACTATGTTAGTGTGCCTTGGAATCATATACACCACTGTTGTAGAGTAGATATCTTCATATCAGGAGGTACGTGTTTAAGCGACGAATTTCTGCATTTTCAGTCTAAGCGGTGAATTGTTGTTTCCCAATATCTTTGGTGGGATGGCGCTCTGGATTGTTATCCAGCCAGTGTTACTGACCACGATTTGTATTGGGGAACAATTAGAAATTTGTCAATTCACTCCGAGTCAAATAAGCTGCACTGATGAGATCTAATAAGATCGAAACAGCTGTATGCAGATTTTGAGTCGGGGTGACTTGACAATTTCTATAATTCACCGTTCGATTGTGAATGCAGATTTTGCGTTGCTGAATACGTATAACCAGCTTCCTTGGAAAGTTGTTTGATAATTTTTTAAATTATTAAAGAATTTTCCTTGTTCACTTTATGTAATGTACAAATGATTTATCATTTTAGACAGTCTGCAAGTTCAGTATCGATTTCTCTATATTTTACAAGAGATTTTAAAAATTGTAGGTCTTGGTTGGGGGCCAAAGTGGGCTTGGGGGTTTTGAACCACGCTTTTACATAAATGTTCATTAAAAATAAACAAATGTCAGTGATAGGTTTTTCTTCTAAATTTGTTAATGAAAATTGATCCCTGAAAATATATATTTTGATACAATAAATGGCCTTTGCCATCCACCTAGCGTGATGAATGGCACCAAGTACTTTGAAAAAAGTTTCTTTTGGGGGAGTACGTCCTAAAACAATTAACGAAAGTTGAATAAATTCTTTGTAATCATCCCTTGGCTGTTGGTTTTTTAATTGTTCCATAAGAAAAATTGATATTTCATCTGAATTCCCTATTTTATGTCTAATATTTTTATCTTCAGTAGCAGTTTTGTATTTTGTCTTGTCTAACTTCGACCATCCAGTCTGAAACATTTTAAAAATATTTGGGTGGGGGCCAGTAGTTGTGCCCATTTTTAAATCAAAAACTGATTTGAGAATAATTTCGAAAATATGGTGGCGACATGCTAAATAAAGAGGATTTTTCTCTAATAATTGCTCCAACAAAACGCAGGTTCAGTTGAGGAGACCAGTATTTACCGCAGTGGTATCAAAACACATTGCCTGGATTTTCTCAACTGCCCCCCACTGTTCAACTGCTGCAAATACAGCTTCCCATACCATTTTGAAGCTGAGGAACTCCTATCAACCGTTCTTCATCATTATCTTTCTTGCCATTTTCCACTTATTTTCTAAAAATAGCGACTTTGAGGATTCGGATCATGTCCGGTCTTGGAAAATAATAGATATCTTCAAATATAAACGTTTTAACAAAAAAGTGGTTGGAGTAAAACTTGAAGATAGCAACATTTCCTATGAAATGAAATAAGAATAAAATTTCCAGGACAAATAGTTTTTATTTTATCAGGAAAAAACGTCGATTTTGTGCAAAGAATCGTTTTTTTCACATTTTATCTCGATGAGGCACGGGTTAACATTATCCGATTGAGCTAAAGCTTTCCAAATCTTATTTTCTAGACCAATGGCAAATATTAGGGGGTTCCCGCCGGCATTACGACGAAAATATTTTTTCACCTTATACCTTGTGACCAGCCTACTCCTCACCCACACTATTTCCCAGATCTCGTGGTCAATGGCTAGAGATGTATGTTTGCAAGTTCTTGTTACTCCACTGTTTTGGCCGTATGCGCCTAATTTTATCTCAAACATTATGGATTGTTCGTCTAAGATGTGTAACAATAGAATCTCGCACTTTCGCGATGTTTTCCAGTGTTGTGTTTGTCGATGGTCGTCTTGAATAATTAGCCGACGATGAGCGATAAATGGACAAATGTCTCCATAACACGCTACAACACTTATTGTCGAATACTCTTCATTTTAATCGATTCATTTATCAAATACACTAGAAATATTCGTGAAGTTCAATAAACTGCATTAACATTTTCTTTTACGACACTATACTTCGCTATTTTATTTATAATAGACCATATTTTTTAATCACAATTTTGCGAAGCCATCTGGTGTAGTAGTCTCAATAATAAGTGGGCTGTATGAGCATTCAATATATTTCCATGTTTAACTCATTTAAGGCAATTAGGTTTTCCAACTGATTTATAACTATGTTTAGCTCCAAATGTTATTCCACTACTTACCGCTGCTCTTCGCCTGGCTAAAGTTTTCGCCATCTCGTCCATCATAGACGCCATACTTGTCCCTGCTGCTCTGCCCAATGTGCCGTAGTTACTACTTCCGCCGCTGCTCGTCGACGATCCGCTATTTTCCGTAGGAGGCGGTTGAGTAGTCTGAAATCGTCAATATTTAATATGGCATGGAACTACTAGATCAAACTCCTACTTAAACGTTCCTGAATATCCGCATTATTTTGGTATAAAAGTAGAAAACCGAGATAAGTCATGTATGCTGCAAGTCTTGCTCAGTCAGACTACGAAAATAATGACAAACTTAAAGGAGATCCTAGTGTTTTGCTGGATCTAAGGTCTGACAGCAACCTTCAAAGGGGCCGTTCAAGTATTACGTAACGCAATTTTTGAAGATTTTTGACCCTCCCTCCCCCCTATGTAACGCTGCGTAACGTTTTCATGAACCCCTCCTCCCCCCTATAAACGTTACGTAACACCCAAGTGACCATTTTTACCTTACAGTCACAAATATGTTGCGCAAAGTACCGGAAAGTTGCTAAAATACCGTTTTTATTGTTTTAATCGTGTTTTCGTTAATAATAAACAAAACAAGAGATTTTTATTTAATAAACAATCATACATAATGTGATATGTTGAAAAGGGCTCAAATTTGTCCTAATAAACTTTTACTACTAATCTTACATTTAATTATGCCGTTTTCCTGACTTAGCCCTGTCGTTGCATACATTTTTAGCTAACTTCATCCACCATTATTTTTCTCATGCATTATTCAATTTTCGCTTATTAGCAGGTTTTCACTTTGAAAACCTGCTTATTGAAATGGGTGCGATTAGCAAAGTAGGACCTAGGCCCAAGATAGTTTTTTTATTTATGTCATTTCAGGATGCTTGGCATCAAAAACCCAATTTCAAAAGTTTCTCTTTCTCTACATATATATATATATATATATATATATATATATATATATATATATATATATATATATATATATATATATATATATTATATATATATATATGTATATATATGTATATATATGTATATGTATATATATATATATATATATTATATATATATATATATATATATATATATATATATATATATATATATATATATATGTTCGTATGTATGTAGGTAGATAGTTTCGTAGTTTCGCTCCTGTGTATTACGTGTTTAAAACACTTAATGAAAACTGGCAACGGAAACAAAATATAAATGACGAATAATACAGACGAGGTATTTCCCATAAAACATAAACGGATAGAGTTGCCAACTTGGGACAACAAAATAAAACTGACTTACAATACAATCGAGGGATTCCCCGTTAAAAATAAACGAAAAGAGTTAACAACTTCGGAGATTCAAATTCTCTAGTTTTTTATTTCAATAAAAATCAATGTTACGTAGCGCGTTGTTCGAACCCCCCTCCCGCCCCTGTAACGCATCGTAACGTTTTACAAACCCCCCCCCCCCAAATTGCGTTACGTAATACTTGAACGCCCCCAAACTATACTGATAATTCCTAAATCTATTGAACTCTAGCTACGAGTATAAAGGATTTCCAATGAAGAAAAAAGTAAAAATTCAATGAACAAATTTTTAATCTATTCACTACTCCAGATTCAGATATTTTTTCAGTTCCTACTAGATCTGTGAGAAACACATTTCCTAAATTAAGTGAAGTAAAAGTCTGTGGGAATCAACTTGTAACGGGGATCCTGCGTTTGACAGAGTTTTAAGAGGTAAAAAGAGGAAGTTCGAGAAGCCTCCAAGGTAGTTATTCATGGATTTTCAGGTAACAATACAAATGATCACTACATCTATTATTGACAGTACTTCTGTGAATAACATAAACTCGAAAATAACATAGGAATTTCTGTAATGGAATAAATAGACCAGGCTTGCTTTTACTGAAGCTCTGTGTGGGATACTCCGAAAATAGGAAGGCAAGCCAAAAAATGATATGATCATGAGTATCAACACAATTTGATGTTCACCTTACAGGATGGGTAAATTCAAATTGATTATTACCTTATTCTTCTTGAGCCTGGCGTTCTGTAACTGCGCCGCCAACGAATTTACCTCCCCGTCGCCGCTGCTCTGCGATCTCGTCATTCCAGGCAACGGAGGCGGCGGGGGAGGTGCCAAACCGGGCGGACCGCCACAAGCAGGGGGCGCCGGAGAGCCTCCAGGCGGTGGCGGTGGGGCGGGCGGCGCGCTGACCGTTCTCTGATGACCGCCGGTCTGCATCGAAGGCGGCGAGACGGGACTCGGGGAGGCGTGGTTCGAGGGCGGCAGCTGAGGGGCGACGGGCGGCGCGTTATTCTGCGGTGCCATCGGCGACGTCTGCTGCTGGTGCGGAGACGAGTACGACGTCGAAATTCGACGCTCCTGTAACAGCGCTACGTCTTCTTGCGTCATCGTGCGATATCCCATGTCCTCCTCGTATTGGTGCAACAACGGTGGTTGGGTCTGGTGTAGCGGAGGTTGCGGTTGGTGCATAGGAGGCTGGGGTTGGTGCAGCGGAGGCTGGGGTTGGTGCAGCGGAAGTTGGGGTTGTTGCGGCGGCTGCGGTATCGATGGTGCGTACTGCGGATTCGGATGCCGTACTATACTACTAAGTATCTAGAAAGAAGGAAAAAAAATTATTGAAAACGTACCTTACTTTAGGTTGCCAATGCTATAATTAAGTAACCGTAACATAAGTCATAGAAATCATAAATCATAGAAATTTATTTCAGGATTCTTATAGCTATCTGTTTTTTATATTTCTATTGTTTTTGTAACTAATTCTATCATCACACGTTACACTCCATACGCTGGGCGAATGCGAAGCTAGGCCTAAATATTATAAAACGTAATGTAAGCGTAACAAAGGTGATTCTGTCAAGTAGAGAGGCATGTTTGATTTCAGAGACGAATAACATCAAATATGAAGAAAACTTTGTAGTAGTATTATTTTTTTCTTTCAAGTATAGAAATATTATTGAGAATTTTATATTTGACTTAGAAGAGATGTGATTACGTATGACTTTGTGGAGAATTGATAATTTTTTGAAAATAATTTGCTATTCATTCGTATAAGTGATAATCAGAATTTGTGAATTCTCTTATTCCGGTGCTGCACCCGGTTACAACGGTTCCGAACGTCTTTACAGAGAGGCTTCACTAGGCAGAATACTTCTCGGTGGTTTGCCATTGCCTTCCGAGAGGTGGCTCCGCATTAATTCGTTGGTTCGGCCGAGATTCGATCCAACGACCTTCTGTTCAGTAGTCCAACGCACTAACCACTGAGCTACGGAGCCACTAGCGTTGTGAAATTGATTTCCATCCTAATAACGGCTTCAAGAAGGAATAACAATAAAATCAACTGTTATCACTAATGTGAAATTCCGAAAACCGCGCAAAAGCAAAGTAATATTTTGGCTGCATGTTGTCCGGTTGGACATGGCCGCTGGTAGTTAATACACAAATCACAGTTTTGAAGTTTCTCCATGAAAGTAACAGAAGCAAAGATCCAAAGACTACGATGAGTTAACTAAAAAAAAGTTTGTCAGGTACGTCGATCATAGCAATATCGTTATTGATTCCATTTTGAAGAAAGCTACCACACGAAATTCCTCCTCCCAGCCATGAACAAATAAGAGCAACGACCTGACCAAGAAAACAACAAAAAAGACGGAGTTACGTAAAATTTTGCGGTTTATTACATTTGCAACTGAAATCACTGGAAAAGAAAATACCCAATCTCGGACCTCTAGCGGAAGTGAATACAAATAAACTGATGATAATATAAAATTATCGCTAATCGTCAACGCCTCCTGAATTTGTTTATATTTTAAGCAACCAGTGTGCTTGTTTTCGAGAGCATTTCCCTTTAAGTCATTATCGTATTTATATCTAATTAGACTTGGAAAATCCCTAAAAATTCTCATTGGCACGAATAATATTTATTTTTTAGTCGTAATATCCTCGACTATTGCATTGTATCGAAGGTCAACAGGTGGTTTTTATATCCGTTATAGATCTCTTCGAGGGCGATTTTCGAATTTTTTTTGATGTCTGATATATACACTCACCGACTTTAAATTCGATCCATCCAAAATATAGATCAAATTTAAAGTATGATAACTTTTTTTCTGGTATTCCGATTTGAATGATTTATTTTTTAAATTGTAGATAAATGCATCAGGTTTAATTGACTCCTTTCAAATTTCCGAAAAAAATTATACATATTGATATATACAGGAAAATAAAGATGTATGTTTTTTTACTTAGGTTTGTAAAGCCCTGTAGAAGAATTTTGCAATTCTATCTCTACTGGAAAAGCTTTTTTGTGGAGTCTGATTTATTTTTAACATTTTCCTTTTTTATTCGTCCCGATATCTTTCACGGTTCAAGAGATATAAATATTTGTAAAAAACACTACACATTTTCCAAAGTCTTTAGTTTCAATTTAAAAGTTAGGGTGCCCGCAACTGGCCCAAAATTGACTAGAAATCATAGGACGGGACGTCTTCGATTTGCACGGGAACATCGAGATTGGGGCTTCGAGGAATGGAGTAACATTTTATTTTCCGAAGAGTCAAGGTTTTGCCTAAGACCTCCAGATGGTCGTAGATCAGGTGAGCGCTTCGAACAAAACAATTTCTCTACAAGGATCAATTTTGTAGGCGGTTCTGTAATGGTATGGGGTGGCATAAATATGGAAGCTCGAACGAGTTAGTAATGATTGATGGAGGAACCATAATGGCTGATCGATATATTCGGGATATTTTAGCACCACACGTCATTCCTTTTGCACCTTTTATTGGAAACAACTTCATGCTGATGCAAGATAATGCTCGTCCTCACACTGCAAGAGTTGTTACTCAATACTTAAACGACGTAGAAGTATTCAAAATGGACAGGCCACCATGTAGCCCAGACCTTAATCCCATAGAGCATGTCTGGGACATGATTAGTAGAAAGATTCGTAGCAGAGTTCCGGCTCCGAGTAACCTAGAACAATTAAAAGAAGCACTAACTGAAGAATGGGATCAAATAGATCAAAATCAGATACGACACCTCATTCAAGGAATGTCAAGGCGTATGGAGGCAGTTATTCGAGCTCGTGGGGGTAATACCAGCTATTGATGTTTTTATTCCTTAATATTGTTTTGTTCTTTACCTATGCTGTATTTTTCTAAAAATTAATAAAATGTTAACAAAATGTGTAGTGTTTTTTACAAAAATTCATATCTCTCGAACCGTGAGAGATGTCGGGACGAATAAAAAAGAAAATTGTGGAGAATAAATCAGACTCCGCAAAGAAGCTTCTTCAGTAGAGATAAAATTGCAAAATTCCTCTACAGGGTGTTACAAACTTAAGTAAAAAAACATAGATCTTTATTATCCTGTATATATCAATACGTATACACTTTTTCGGAAAATTGAAAAAAGTCGATGAAAACTGATACATTTATCTACAATTTAAAAAAATAAATCATTGAAATCGGATTACCAGAAAAAAGTTATCATACTTTAAATTTGATCTATATTATGAATGGATCGAATTTAAAGTCGGTGAGTGTATTATATATAACCAATTGATTGGGCTGATACTTGATAAAAACCCATATCAATAATATGAATAAAACTTGGGTTTTGATTTTCACTATATTTTATTAAACAACAAAACACAATGGTTTCTTTAGATGAGTAATTCAAACTAACTTTACAAATGGAATATCTTACAAACATAGAAATGGGAAATACAAATGAGGATAGGGAACTTAAATGTAATCTACTGGCAGTAGGGTTGCCAACCCTCCCGGATTGCCCGGGAGACTCCGGTAAAAATGGTTAACCTCCCGACCTCCAGGGTTGCAATAATTTTTCCGGTTTTTCGAAAATTATATGCTACCGTCGCTCTAAGAAACTTCGATCTTTAACGATTAAGATTTTGTGGTGAAAAACCTTCAAATATTAGATACTGCTTGAAAGCAAAAAATATATAAATGTAAAACTGATCGACATTTTCTCACACCCTACCCACTAGCCGACACTCCTCATAATTCTCCCGGGTTGGTCTTTTCGAGAGTTGGCAACACTAATTGGCAGGTCGATGAAGGTATAAGTGATTCTAATTAATTAAGTCTTCTCTGTATGTAATATTTCGAATTCGTTATTGATAAAGAAAAAACAGATTCGACATATTCATCACACCTTCAGGAACATAATCCTTCAATAAATAATTCGAAATATTACATACTTACCTAAAAGAAAGGGCAAAGGTCAATTCAGTCCCGTCTACCTGAATTAAGAAGGGTCAAGAAATTTAGATGGTCCAATTGAGTCCCGGGTCACTTAAATCTTTCTAATCCTCCTGATATGCATATTTCGGGAATTCCTAATTACTTTTTAAATCTCTATACCAAATAATATTTTTATTACCTATGAACGAAGGATTTTATTGGTTAGACAGCTATGGATATCATATATAAAAAGGGTTTTCTACAAAATGTTTAATATAGTTTGTTTATTTTGTACCTACCTATTCGGTGTTAGTTAGTTTGTCAAAATGAGTTCTGTGAGAGTTGTACTAAGTGAAAGAGGGAAACAACTGATTGTGTTGGATGGCTTCAAATATCGTTTCCATAAGATATTAAAAAATAATGCCAAACGTTGGATTTGTTGTGCATAGACAAAAAAAAAAGCAAGGCATTTTTAAAAACTGAAGGTGCTGACAACAAAGTAACAGAAATTATGGATAACCACAACCATACAGTAAACGAAGAGGTACTTAATCGCAAAATTTTAAGTAACTCTTTAAAGCGAAAGGCCATAGAAGATGTTGGTGAACGCCCGATGAAAATTATACATAAGGAGTTACGAAATGGCGATATTAATACCTTGACAACCGAGGATGTGAGATTGGTCAGAAAAAATATGTATTTCGCCCATCCACATATATTCCAATATTTAACAGTGTTAATAGATTTTCAAAGTGACATATAAAAATTAGGAGCATTCAAAAAAATATAAAAAAAGTTCATTCTTCACACACTCTCAAAAATAAAAATTTTCTAAATGAACAAATTTTAAAATTAAATTGTAACTCAATATCAAAATTTGAATTTCTTAAAATTGTAGGAGAAAAATTTAGAATAATTAAATAAACGAATATTTAGCATGTTATTAGGTATGGGTTTATTATTGTAAATATTTGTAAATTGTATAAAATTATATGATATAATATGAATTTTAGTTTTAATATTCTACGAACAGATTATGAACCCCTACTGTGCAAGCTCAGGTAGGCCCGGGGACTCAATTTACCTAACTCCGGGACTCACTTCGGCTATCATTAAGACGGATTATAAATTTTGGGACTCAATTAGGCATCTCCGAAAAGAAAGGCTATAAACTTAATTTATTAGAAACCCTTGAATAAATATTAGGAAAAGTTCCAATGATTTATTGAAAGATCAATTAGGTATGAATAATTCTCCTTTGTTAAATTTATTTTAGTGAAATATGAATCTTTGCACCTGTTATGATTACCCACTTTTATACAATTATCTACCTGTCAATATATTAGGTTTAGGTTTCCCCACACTCATTTCTATTTCCCATCTGAAGAAGCCACTGCGTTTGGCGAAACAATTGTTATGTTTAACAAAATATAGTGAAAATCAAAAAAACATGTTTCATTTACAATTATATATATATATATATATATATATATATATATATATATATATATATATATATATATATATATATATATTGCGGTTCATTTTATCATTTTCAGCGGCCTCTTTCAGATCAGATGAAGGAGAAAAAATTTGGATTCTGTAAACAATTTTGGCATCCAAAATTTTGACAAGAGAATGAAGGGGAGTTGCTTGAGGGCAAAATTTTCATACTGTTGGTAAAATATGTGGACTTTAATTCTCAATAAATTCAGCATTCTAGGGTTTTTTGGAGCATTTTTGCACCTCAAACCATCTTCAAATCGGCTTAGGTTGATGCGAAGTTCCTTTGGCGGTATAAACTTTTTTCTCTGAACACTGCTAATTTTGTGTAGGACTTTTTTGTGATTCTTGAGGCTTTGCTCACCTTCAGAGCTTCTGCTGTTTGAGTAAGAGAGTTGAAATTAGGTAGTGGATTAAGTTGATCTTACTGAAATACCTACACTCGTATTTTATTGGTGTTTCAAATGATTTCTTTTCCGTCCATTTGTAGATAAGAATACAATGAAATTTCTTCTTCAAAATAAGACAGAAAATATTCTATCAAATATGAAGACTTGAGAAGCTCAAAAATATACAACTGTAATATAGTTTTAACAGGAAATATAGGTGAGGTTTGTACCAAGATATTCTGCATTACCGATCCATTCGACGAGTATTGTTTCCTGCGATTGCTCATAGGTGACGCTGTCGTTTTCACATACCTCAGTATTTCCGTTGCGAATTTGAACGAAGAACAGTAATAGATTTGACGATTGACTTTCCTATGACAAATCAATTAGCACTGATGAGATCCAATAAGATCAGAACGGCGGTCATGTTATTCTTGAGATGGAATAGTTTTCCACGATAATTTTTTCATGTGAATGCGGTTTTCTCAGCATCAAGAAGGTTATTAGAGTATTTTAAATTATCGAATTACTTCTCAAGTTCAAATATGCCGTGGTATTTATTAGAGTACTGAAAACAAGTTAGTGTGGTCACTTTATCATATTGTTGTTGGTCGTCATGCAGAATCGAAAACTCGAAGAGCCGTAAAATTTCTCGAATAACCTCTAAACTTAAATTGCTTCCTTATCAGAAACGCTAGTGCCAGCCGGCGTTTCAATTAATTTCACGCATTACTACCACGCTATTACAGGAATTTAGAATTCAATACATCGAAGAGCAGATGCGCGCCACGTGAAAATCACGAATCGAGCTCGAAATTTTGGTACGAAGTTCCTTATAGCACGTTACACTACAGATACTAGGCGAATGAAAGCTAGGCCTAAAAAAGATAAAACGTAATGTAAGCGTACAGTGTAACTCAATATGTAAATAGAACACTAGGTAATATTTCAAGCATACAAATATTTTTGAAAATAATCTGATTAATTAGTGCTTAATTTTATTCCATTTAAATTATAATATTAAGTTGTTATTGTTCACGGATTTATGATACTTTGAAAGTGGCAATGAATTGACCTTACTCATTAATTTTTTAGGGATAGAACCCCTTCACTAAACTACGTAATTTTCTTTCAAACAAGAATTGATACACTCAAAAAAATTAGGACGTTTAAAACCAACCTATTTAAAACAAAATTTGACCTCATATAAGGCTTAACAGTTCAGAATTTTTGTACACAACCTTGGCGTAACACTTTTAAATTTTTACATCCAATCCAAGATTAACAATTCTAAACTTTAACATCTTAACAAGGCGTGAAAATTAGAACTTGTGTACCTAACCTAGGCGAGAAAGTTTAAATCTCTTACAATCAACCTATTGGTGAGAATTTACATATTTTAATAACCAATATAGGATTTATAATAACGAACTTTCTTAGAAATAAAAATTTAAACCCAACCCAGGCTTAAAAATTTATAGTCCAAGATCCCAGAGCCGCCAGACGTACCTTATTTTCTCAGTAATAAAATTTGTGGGATGAAGTAGTGCTCGTATGTACTTTCAATGTATGGATACTCGCTATCTTGTGCCGACGGCCAATTTCCAGGTATCAGGTGCTAAAGATGGAAAAAAACTCGACCTAATTACCTTATTTTCTCACACTTGATTTTTATATTATGATACTCGGGGAACCATTTCAATACCTTATGCAAGCTGCCAGATCGATCGTATGGGCCAAATATCCCGCCAGACACACATTAAGTGTGAGTATGACAAGTATGAGCGAAATGTCATGATTCGCCCATTTAAAAATAAAAATAATATGAAGGACACCCTACTGCGTAGCACTAGGAATGATAAAACCCCTCGGCGCATGTGCATGTCGTCAATATTTTTTGAATGTACCTATTATATAAATTAAATAACAATGAAAGTCGATTTTACGAATGAAATGAAGGAAATTAAATGCATTAATAAGTCGATATTACGAATAAAATCCGTGAATATTTAGCAAAAAAATTCATTGTTTGACTGTCGAATTTGAATATCCTATCCCGGCTCATTTTGCTGCAAATTATGAATCAAATTGATAAGATATCTCTATGGATGGGAAGCAGACGCAGAATCAGCTGAAGCTATCAACGTCGCTTGGTTACCGTGGCACACAGAGCACTTCGACGCATGTTTTGTAGGACTTCGTACATATCGACCTTAGCGCATGCGCATGTCGTAATGCCTATCTAAAAAACGGTATAATTTTTTATTCTTCGTTGGGAAAAAATTGGGAACAAAACTTCTCTGATGAAATCATATGTATTTTATCGATATCCGTTGGAATTTTTAAAATCGGACCAGATCCCAACTTTTTGTAGTGAGAATTTAGCTTCACCTCGGGGTAAAAACGCTATATTGTTTTATTCTTCGTTGGGAAAAAGTGGTAATTCAAATTCCCTAATGAAATCATATGTCTTTAATCGATATCCGTTTGAATTTTTAAAATAGGGCCAGTTGCCAACTTTTTGTCGTGAGACTATAACCCCTTTAGCTTCGCCTCGGGGTAATAATATCGAAAGTACGTATACTCAAACAAAGAGCATACTTGACTAGACAATAAATATAGAAGGGAGTTCGACGCGCATAGATAATCACTATCGCTGTTAAAGTGGGCGAATCATGACATTTAGCTCATACTGTCATACACTATACACTTAATGTGTGTCTGGCGGGATGTTTGGCCCATACGATCGGTCTGGCAGCTTGCATAAGGTATTGAAATGGTTCCCCGAGTATCATATATAAAAATCAAGTGTGAGAAAATGAGGTAATTAGGTCGAGTTTTTTTCCATCTTTAGCACCTGATACCTGGAAATTCGCCGTCGGCACAAGATAGCGAGTATCCAAACATTGAAAGTACATACGAGCACTACTTCATCCCACAAATTTTGTTACTGAGAAAATGAGGTACGTCTGGCGGCTCTGGGATCTTGCTCTATTACAAATTTTGATGCAAATGGTTATATATTTACAACCAATTTTTTATTGAAAACTCAGATCCACTTTATGCATAACAATAATTTAGCATGTTCACATATAACCCAGATATTGCAATTACAATATTTGTAGGAATCCTAAGCGTAAAATTAGAACCTTTTAGACATGACCTAGGAGTAAAAGTTAAAACTTATACACTCAACCAAGGTGTGAAAGTATAAAACTCTTATAATCAATGTATGAATGAAAATTGGGTGTTTTTGAATCCAATGCAGGATTCCCAATTTGGAATTTTTGCAGTTCACCCGGAAGTCAAAAATCACAACTGTTGAAAGCAACCTAGGCGTACAAGTTTACTACTCTTCCAACCAAGCTGGTTAAAGAATTTATTATTACATTCAGCCTAGGTGTAATAGTTTAGAACTTGAACTTTTCATATCGTTATAAAAATTAGAACTATAACACAACCTAGGCGAAAAAATTTAAAAATCTTACAACCAAACTATAAAATGTTCACATTTTATATTGGTTTGAACACTATGCGTAAACATTAAGAACTCTCAGAAGCAAACTATAAGTAAAAATAGCAGTATCACAACCAACCTAGGTGTAATAACTTCGAACTTTTACATAGTAGGTATCTCCGATATAAAAGTAGAAGCTTTGCACGCAACCTAGGCGAAAAAGTTTAAAACTCATGAACCAAAAGCTATTAGTAAAAAATAAGATCGAATGTATGCTAAGTAACAACAATATTCATTATGGAAGTAATTTAAGAAGTTTTTTGACTTACTTCTAAGGAATGGAACATCGCCCTAGCGAATTGATCTGCATCTTCTTTGGAGCTAAAATTCAGTCCGTACACTTGCTTATTGTCCCTCCATTGATGGAAAGTCGCTGTTGCTTGATTGTACTTCAGTCCTTTCAAAATGGCACAATTGATAACAACCTGTGAAAGAGAAGTTTAATCATTCGATTTTTATACAAAACATTTTTTCAAAAGCGGAATTATATACATATTTATTATGCAGAACTCTATGGTTACGTTAATTAATAGTTTATTTCTCAAATGAAAATGATACAAAAAAAGAAATAATAAACATATTTTCATTTATATCAAATAAATGCAGAGGGGGATGCACAAAATTAGTATTTAGTTGACAGGTTTAAATCTTGTTGGAAATAATAATAAATTATATGCGTGTTATCAACAAAACAAAATATAACATAGAAACTAAATATTTGAATTTTTAGTCAAAAAATTTAATATTGAGATATAAATTTGTCTACACTTTTTGTCTATTCACTTAAATCTTGAAAATTTGTTACAGAATTACTAATTTTTGAACCCACTATCGATGGTAAACCACAAGACGCGGCTCCGTGTCTTCCAATAGGAAGTACGTTTTCAATGTCAACGTTTGAACTAAAATATTCTCCAATTGTTTAAATTTGAACTTTATCTCAACTTATTACTGATGTTCTCACTTGCCTCATGATCTTGTAACTTCCTTCCCACTACCCGAAAAGTTTGCTGGATTGTGTGCTGGTAAATGTGAACTTTCGAGAGTCCAGATGAGGTCCCTGATGGAACCCACTTCTTGTTGATGTCATCGTATATCATAACGCTGGCCCGGGCACTGGCAATGGACTGCTCACTGAAAAAATTAAGAAACCACTTAAAGATAATTTGAAGGCTTTGGAAAATTTTTAATTATAGATAAACAACAGTAAGATACTGGTTACAACTAACATATGCCTCAACCATACTAAATTAAGACTAAGTATCTGGGCGACAGAGCTTCGCTCGGTGTTTTTGTTGTTGAAAAAACTGTTTTTTCGGAAAATATATTTAGATACGAATCACATGACCATGAGTATGAGATTCACATACAGTTTAAATATGAATATTTTTCGATCTTACTTGCAAATAAACTGGATATTTAAATAAACAAAATCATTATTGCAATTAATCAAAAAAAGCACAGAATACCTTGGGCCTCGGATTTATAACATCTTACCATTAGAAATCAGGAGTATTCAGAATATTAGATGTTTTACTAGAGCTGCATAGCACAAATCTTTTGATGGAAATTTCGAGTAGATGGAAGTATTATCACTGAACTCACTCTCCTCATATGCAAGGTTTTTGAGTTCTCGTTTTCTCTTGTGTATCGGATTTGAACCTACTTGTTTTTTATGATTTGTTTAAGGTTTTCTAATGAGTATACCCACAGCACAGCCCGTGGCTTTGTGCGTTTCGATGCGTTTATAATAGAAGCTGTCAGTTTTGTGATTTTTTTTTATTTTGATTGGAATTTCGTATTGTTTTTTTTTGTGAAACGCTATTTTTAGGTGCATCTTATAGTTCTGTTGTCATAAAATAATTGAATTTACTTAAAGTACTGTTGTGAAACTTCTGTATGTATTGACAATAAACTTATTATTATTATTATTTAATTAGAAAAATAAACAATTCAGCCGTACTATATTAATTTTATAGTTTATCCATCATTACGAATATATTTGAACAGACTTAGTTTTACCATGACGAAATCGCATTTTAACCTAACCTATCAGCGTTTCTTGATTCGGTAAAGTTCGAGAATCCAGGTTGGGCGTCTGTTCCCTCATTCTCTTGAAATGAACCTTGCTTGCGTGTATTGAAATTAAATATTTTCTTTGGAGGTTTTCTAGTGTGCACATTATCTACAAAAATGAACAGCATTCTTGTTCTAACCAATTTGAAAACATCTCAAACATTTGGAAATTGTTATACAGCGCCATCTCACAAAATTTCAAGGTAACAGCTGATTATCATCCATCAGCAACAATATAAGTACCACGAAAATTTACGAGATGACGTTATATGAAATTGTCAGCCTGAGAGCGAACAGGAGGCTATCATAAATAGTTGTTTTCTTGTGTACAATTGCTATTTGACTAAAAATACCACCATATAGGTAAACAAATCGTTATAGCGGTTTTTGAGTATAATTGTGTGTCCGTAGACCATATTTGAAGCTTTACCCACCAAAAGAACTCGTGTCACAATGAAAGTAGCTGCTTATTTGGCATCTTGTCACAAAAACGCTGCACCTTGCGTTATTTTCTAAGTTTTTATTTTATATTAACGAATTAAAGTAGACAAGCTCGTCTGACTTATTCGTCAGGTCTAGCACCTGGCGAGTAACAGTCATTTTCCATCGTCAAACCATGGGTTGATGGCGTATTCATCTATATTGAGCAGCTCGACAATTCACACATTGATCAAGATGGTACAAGTAAATAAGAGTTCTGGTATGGTAAAATTTATTAGGTTTTCGGGAGTATACGTTGAGAAAAAAAAAAATAAAAACACAAGAGGTGTCGTGGGAAACACAGTTGAAAAAAAGTTCCTTTCACTATATATAATGTATTACATAATAGGTACAATGAAATTAATTAAAATCGGTTGAGAGTTTGTAATTATATTCAAAAAAAAGATAATTATTTATATTATGATTTAAATATAACATCGACAGCAGTTTTGACACAATGATCTTGTCAGAAGGGCAAAGTTTATTCAGAAATTAGTGGAACAAAAACAATATTACCATTAGGGTCATGTTCAATGTAACATACTTTCTGATAACAATATTAATATGAAAATATATCATGGGAACGATGAATAATAACTATACTCATCACAACAACCCGAATATATGTATTATTATGATGTAGATGAATTTATTATATATATATATATATATATATATATATATATATATATATATATATATATATATTTATATATATATATATATATATATATACGAGGATGTATTGCATATCTAGTTAGGCCTAGACCAGTTCCTGCATGAACAAAATTATGCGTTACCATAGCAACGAACAATAACTTATTTGAAGTGTCAGTGGTAAAGTTTACGTCAAAAAAAGTAAACCAGGAGTTACGCAATAAATTAAAAGAAAAAATATGTCCACCTGAAATTGTGAAATCGAAAAATTGGAGTATCGAGCCATCATCAAGTACCTGTATTTAAAAAGGTTAAGAGGTAAGCAGATTTTACGAAGATATGCTTAATACCCTTGGTGACCAATGTCCCTTCGTATGCGACCGTGAAAAAATTGGACTGCAAGCTTCAAAAGAGGTAAATTTTCCATTGAAGATGATGACGATCGGGAAGGCCAGTTTCTGTGTCAGTCCCCGAAAATATCGATGCAGTTCATGACATGATTTTAACAGACCGTCGAATTGGGCTAAAACGGATAATCTGAAGCACTGAATATTTCATATACGAACACGTTCATCATATAGTTCACGTCAATTTTGGACATGAGAAAAAATTGCTGCAAAATGGATCCCTAAATGTTTGAATGTTGACCAAAAGCGTGCAAGGGTAGTAGCATCGCGTTCGATCTGTGCTCGATTTGAAAACGAAGTAGACTTCTTAAACCAAATTGTTACTATGGATGAGAATTTGGTACATTTCTACGATCCAGAAACAAAGCAACAATCGATGGAATGGCGACAATCCGGTTCTCCAAGACCTAAGAAATTTCTTGTCCAAAAATCTGCTGGAAAAGTTCTTGCTTCAGTTTTTTGGGATTGCCATGGAGTAATCATGATTGATTCTTTGGATAAGGGTAGAATAAGAACTGGAGATTACTATTCGACATTACTGACCACTCTACGGGAAAAAATTAGACAGAAAAGACGCGGAAAGCTATCCAAAGGTGTTATGTTTTTGCAGGATAACGCCCCTGCACACAAATATCATGTTGCCATGCAAAAAATTCGTGATTTAGGGTTTGAATTACTAGAATTATTCACCAGATTTGGCTCCGTCCGACTATCATCTCTTTCCTCAACTGAAAAAAAGTTTAAAAGGACGTAAATTTTCTTCCAACGAGGAGGTAATAAAAGCTGTGGTCTGGTTTGCAGAGCAAGAAGAAATATTTTTTTTTGAAAGGTCTAGAGACGTGGCAGGTTCGCTGTAATAAATGTATACAATTAAGAGGAGAATATGTTGAGTAATAAAATATTTTGACATTCAAATTTTGTTTGGTTCTATAGTAGGCTAAGAATTTTTCAACATATCCTCATATATTTTACATTATAAGGACGTGTTTTTATCAGTCCACCGTCGTGGATGTGCTTTTAAGTAAAAAAAAATGGAATCCAATACTTAAAAATCTCCCACCATACTCGAAACAACAATCGACAAGATACTTAACGAAACAGAATGCGATATATTCACTCATTTTTCTCGTATAAGGAAACATTTACAGTTGTTTGCAAACAAAGAGTTGAAAGATCCGCGCGTGACTCATTCGAAATACTTCTTAGCACACAATCGACATTGTCATGACGGGATTTCAATCGGTAATTTGGAATTAATTAGGTCTCGAATGATATGTGAACGATTTTATCGTCAAGTTCGAACATATTCCAATATTCGTCCGATTTTAATATTTCGGAGGTCATCCTTTCACGATATGAGGAATCCGTCATTAAGATAACAACTTAAATTTCGGCTACTTGTTATCAATAAATACGTATGTACGTGTGGATATATATAGATATATATATATATATATATATATATATATATATATCTATATATATATATATATTATATATATATTATATATATATAATAATATATATATATATGTATATATATATATATATATATATATATATATATATATATATACTATATTATATTATATATATTATTATTATATCACTATCTATATATTATATACGTACTAATTAATTATATTCGAATTGGTTGTTGCCTGTGATCTATTTTAATTCGTCTTGATAATTATTAGGCAATAACAGGCTGGTGTGAATAATTAAAAAACTGCGCCTTTTATTAAACAAGTTGACGTTTCACTATGATTATTCGGTAATTGAAATTTCTTTGACATTTTATTCGATTTGAAAAAATTGAGACGACCGGGCCTGATTTGTATTACTGTTAATTTCAGCTCTAATATTAACTATTCAATAAATTCGTAGATCATTAGAATGGTAAAGCGGAAAGCCAAAGAAACCTTTCTACCCTACGTAATGTTTGAACATAATCATCATAATCAGCCCGCTACATCTTTAATCTAACAACAAAGAAATTAGTCACATGGGAAAACATTTAAAGAAGTGGAAGTAGAAATTATCGGTATATGCAGCCTTATATGGACAGGCAAGCCGTTGACACGTGTTTTCGGACTCTTTGGCCTCATAAGAACGGGCGTAGCCAAGCCATTGGATTGAAAATTTGAAGCATGAAAATCGTATAACAAACATAAATCCTTCTGATACGGAAGACAACTTCACACAATTGTGGTTTATTGTTTGGAACTCTCGGGCGGCTATGGGGAGATTTGGGTTCAAACTTTGCCAGGCGAGAGGCGATTAATGCGCTATCCGCGGAAGATCTAAGAACGAGTAAATAAACAATAACAAAGAAATTAGTTGGCGGGAAAAATAATTAAAATAGGTAATAACAACTCACAATTGTGTGATTCCTTATCTTGCCGTTAATCAGAGGATTTTTTGTTTGTTATAACTATTTTCATCTTCAAATTTTCAAATCCAATTGCTTGGGCTACGCTCGTTTCTGATTGAGGACCACAGAGTCCGAAAACACGTGTCTCAACGGCTGCTTTCCATATAAAGGCGTGCTATACCGATAATTCTACTGACACTTCTTTAAATGTTTTCCCATGACTAATTTCTTTGTTGTTAGATAACATAGTAACGGCTAATTATTATATATTTTACAAACATTCGTAGGTTAGAGGTTTTATTGGTTTCCCTTTACCATCCAGTAATGATTTACAACAATTTTTGAATATTAATATTCGGACTTGAATAACATATACAAATCAGCCCTGGTCTGTTAAATTTCTTCAAATCATAAATGTCAAAGAAATTTCAATTACGAAATATCATAGTGAAACGTCAAACTTTTTTAATCCAATACGAGTTTTTTAAGATTCAACAAGCCTGTTTGCTAAACATGTAAAATCAAGCGATTAATATGATATATATATATATATATATATATATATATATATATATATTATATTATATATATAAATAAAATATATTTGCTATTTTTATTATATCATTATATATATATATATATATATATATATATATATATATATATATATATAAATATATATAATATAAATGAGAAAAAAATATAGTTTGCTATTTTTATTTATTTAATTATTTGCTACTGCAGTCAGTTTCGCAGTACTACTATATTTCAAACAAATCAATCATTAACTTGAGAATATAGGATGTCCACCAATTCAAGAACCTCAAACAGCACTGGTGTTCAAGAGACACATAATTTTGAAGGAATATCAATTCTCTTAATTATTATTAATAAATTATCTAGCTAAAATAAATCATAACAAAAAGTCCAATTGAATAAAATCAGGCGATCTTAGAGGAGAGATTAAAAATGAGATGTGTATCGGTTTACGATGAATGGCGCTGTGATTTGTTCGCATGCCATTAGTGCTCTTTTTAGAAACTTTCAGGTGGTTATGTGGATTTGATGACGTTGCCCATTCGGTCGATGGACGGGACACTACTGATGAGCTAGGCTAGCTGAATAGCGAAACAGGCTGTGAAGTGTTTCCATCGTGTGTGACAACGATCTCGAATTTTTCAACATTTTACCTTGAAGGATGAAACGGAATTCCATGTCGTCGCATGAAACTATCTCCGTTGATTTGATAACACATCAATTCTTCAAATGAATTTTCCAAGGTAATATATATATAAAACCCATATCCGTGATGTTAAGTAATAAGGAGTATTGCCGTAATTTAATAATATTTTAAACAAATTTCCTCAAAGGTTTTAGGTTCTCGGCAAAGGAAGGGGGCAGTTATTAAAATCGACTCATCGTCAATAAAATTCTATATTTCGGACCCAAAAATGCGGTCCTTCCCAGGAATTACTGAAAAACCAATTTCAACTTTACAATCAAAGAAAAAAAACACTTGAACAATAACTTATATAGAATATAAATATAGAATTTTATTGACGATGAGTCGATTTTAATAAGTGCCCCCTTCCTTTGCCGAGAACCTAAAACCTTTGAGGAAATTTGTTTAAAATATATACATATATATATATATATATATATATATATATATATATATATATATATATATCTTTAATAACAGAGTTTGAAATTTCGTTATTCGGTTATTCAAATTATGAAAACGAAATAATTGACAAAATTATAATAATATTCACATTATAAATTGGGGCTGTCGGTCGTCATTAAGACTGAAATATTGAAGAATCGCATTGAAATTTGCATATTCATTGAGATTCTTCGGGTATCGTTAAGGTCTTGGCTTCTATTTTAGTAAAAAGTTCTATTAAACTTTCGTCAATTATGAACTGTATCTCTTTATTGAAAATCGAAATAGAGTCCGAATTATTTCAATACGTGGTGATTATGATTACCTACCGTCGAGCATATTGCAAAACTTTATCATTCAAATTAAAAATTACTGATAAAGAAAAACTTATGTGGCCACCTAGGTCACCAGATCTGACTCCTCTCGATTTCTTTCCAATATACCAATATACGAAATATTACGAAAGCTAATATGGAAAATCGAAAGTATGTATGAAATGCTTTGAAAAATGGCAACACAATATTGCACCAACATTTATAATTATTTCAATAATTCTGAACTGGCAATCTTTATAATTGGTTCCCAGTATCGAACGTAATATTTGAGAAATTTTGTTCATGTGTGAAATTATCAATGTAACGTTTCGTAGGTAGCAAAACAATATTGCACTAATATTAACTAATAAATTTGGACTAAAAATCAGTATAATCTTTTTTGAATATGCAATTGATTAGACTTGATGAATATTCATGACAACAATGTCAATGAAACTACGGTTTTTAATATTCACTACATTTTGTTCAACATAACAAATTCTTTCGCCAAACACCTTGGATTCTTCAGATGAGTAATTCAAACTAACTGTACAAATTGAATATCTTACGAATATGGAAATGGGAAATACAAATTAGGATGGAGGCACCTAAACGTAATCTTTTGGCAGGTAGATAAAAGTATCAAAGTGGGTAAACGTAACAGGTACAAAGATTCAATATTTCACTAGTTAAATCATTCATATCTCATTGATTATTTAAAAAATACACATTTGTATTTCCCATTTTATGTAAAGTTAGTTTATTTTTCACTTGTATATTATTTGTTGATTTTACCTTAGATACGGTTGCTATAAATACACTCATTATGCCCTAGGGCGTTTTGAGCGGGCATAATTTATTTATTTAATCAAACGGACCTGTCATTTTACATTATTGAACTAAGTAAATTCAAAGATACAAAAAAATAATATTCCAAATTTCAATTTAAAAATACAAAAAAAACATGAAACAACATTCATAATCAAATTCCTTTGTAAATTAAACCGACAATTTCATAAGCACCTGCAAAAACGAGCCTGCTCCTAACTATCTGCTCATCGGTTGCGACTCGAAATATTTCTTAAGGGAAAAAATTGAGACTGCATAAAGATCAACTTCGCAGTCATTCGCAAGTCTTTGAGATCTAATTAAGGGGCTGTTCATAAAATAATTAGTTGGAGCAAAACTTAAGTTAAAAATTTCTCTAGATCTCAATAATGCGGACCTGCAATTAAGGCTTATTTTAGCTAACAAATATTTACTGTCAGTAAAGTTGTTTATCAACTTGAAAATTAGCATCACGTCGAAGTTTTCCCTCCGTGATTCCAAAGACCTCAAACTCATTTGTTCTTGAATCAAATAATAATTTTGAAACGAGGTTGGAAATCCTTGCTTGAATGCAACCCATTTCAAGAATTTTCTCTGAACTCTCTCGATATTATGTTTATGAACATAGTAAACCGGTGACCATACCACGGATGCGTACTCACCACACTTCTCACATTTGCGCAATAAACTGACTTCATTGCATCCAAATTGTTGAAATGACACATCGATCTTTTTATGAAACCAAGCATTTTAAAAGCTTTATTAGTAATGAATTGTATGTGAGCAATAAAATCCAGTTTCGGGTCGAAGTACACCCCCAAGTCCCTAATAACACTCGCGTCCCTCAAAATTCGTTGGTTCGAATGGTAATGGAAAGAATATGGTGACTTTACTCTTCCGAACCTCATCACTTGGCACTTCTCTATGTTTAACTCCATTTCATTGACTGAGCACCAGTTCATTATTGCATTGAGATCGAGTTGAAGAAGTTCACAATCGTCGACCTCAGATATTTGTCTAAATATTTTTAAATCATCTGCGAAATGTAAGAATGAACTGAACCTTATGACATCTCCTATGTCGTTGATAAACAAGAGGAACAAAAGTGATGACAGAGGTGAACCCTGAAGGACACCAGATTTCATTATGAATTCGTCGGAGAATACACCACATATCGAAATCTTTAATCTCATACCGCTAATACGGCCTGCTAACCAATAATGGATCATAACGCCCGCTAATTGTACGAGGAGTAATGAAGCAACTTCCATTGATTAAATACTTCATGATCCTTGTCGTATGCGACTCTGGATTTCTCCGGCTATGAATTATTCGCAGCTTTGGCTGCATCTTCTATGATATTCTTGGGTACATTCATTATTATTTCCATCATTTCTATAAGACTATACAACGAAAGCAGCAATGACATTCACTAAATATGATGACAAAAATATTCACAAACGTCAAAATATCCAACAAACGGCATGCCTACTATGAGAAGGAAAATGGAAAGTATAGGAGCAATGAACCGATTTTAAAATCGATTTTTCATTAAAATAGAATAATTTTTTCGTTCAAAAAAAATAATCTTGTATGCACCACGTGCGTTACTAGATCCTAACGCCTGTCGGGCAACATTCATCCTTCCTGGCGAATGTTACCCTCCGGGCGTTAAAATCTATATAGAGCACTTGGTACATAATAGTATATTACATAATAAGTGTGGTAACTAGGTTTTTAGCACACGCTGAGTGAAGTTTGAAAAACGAGCCGCAGGCGAGTCTTTTAATTCACTTAAGTGTGCTAAAAACCTTTACCACCCGAGTTATGTATACTATTTTATCTACAACCGTTCGTTTTGATTAAATACAAAATAATTATAGTCTAAAATTTCCCATTTTATTGTTATGAAAATTAGGATGTCATAGCGACAAAAAAAGCAACGCCACTTTGAAGTTGTCAGTCAAAATGTCAGTCGAAAATATGGAGATTTCACGGCTAGTTGAAGCTGCTACGGCGAACTTGCTACCACAGAAATCCGGAATTCGATTCGAAAAGGCCTATGATATGTTAATCGAATGGTGCTCCCATAAGAAAGTGGATAACCTTAATGAAGATGTATTAATTGCCTTTTTGAAGATAAGTTCAAGGAAAAGAAGCCGCTTTGGTGCTATTATTCAAAGTTGTTAAGTTTTTAAGTTATGTTTGTGTGTTAATTTAAAATTGCCAATAATTATCATTTCAATAAAAATTCAACAAAAATTGGTTTAATAATTTTTTACCGCACTAGTGCGTTAAAATGGTTTTTACCGCACTAGTGCGTTAAAATGATTTTTACCGCACTAGTGCGTTAAAGTAATAGTTACCGCACTAATATGGGTGTATAAAAACATTATTTACGCACGGTTGTAGATAAATAACTATTTTGAATATCCAATTGACTAGACTCGATGAAAATCCTTGACAATACGGTTAATGAAACATTTTGTTTTTCACTATAATTTGTTAAACATAACAATTGTTTCGTCAAACGTAGTGGCTTCTCAGATGAGTAATTCAAACTGACATTACAAATGGAATATCTTACGAATATAGAAATGGAAAATACAAATGAGGAAAGAGAAACCTAAACGTAATGGCAGGTATATAAAAGTATAAAAGTGGGTAAACGTAACAGGTACAAAGATTCTATATTTCACTAGTTAAATTATTCATATCTCATTGATCATTCAAAAATAAACATTTGTATTTCTCATTTCATTTGGAGTTAGTTTGAATTACTCATCTGGAAAAGCCAATGTGTTTAGCGAAACAATTGTTATGTTTAAAAAAATCGGAAAAGTTCCGTTCCATTGACTATGCCCCCCTTAAATATTTATTTTATTTTAATTTTATTATTAAAGTAAATATACAACTGAGTATTTTGTGAAAATTTCAAGTGCCTACGTCTCGCCATTATTGATATCGAGCGAAAAACGGCAAAAAAATCGCCCCCCTTGAATATTTATTATATAGGTTTTCTGTAGAAAGCCCCAAGCCTTTGCATCTCGTCAACAACACAAATCATGTCCTATTTAAATAATATCTTTCGAAAAGTGCATAAAATAACAAAAACTACTGTATAGAATTCAAAGAACACCACGTCGAAAATGAAAGTTACGCATACAACGTTTCAAAACACGAAAAAAATAAACGCACAAACCTCTGCCAATATTCCTTCCAATCATCCTGGATCGTTTTCGTCAAACTCACGTTTATCTCCTGAATCGACTGATAAATGTCGTCCAAGTCGGCGCTGCTCATTTTGAAACAATCGAACACCACACGACAACGCACAAAATCATCAAAACCGGACCGAAGCGATGTCAACGACGTAAGAAACGACGACCTTAATAAAATTGCTCAATTTGACAATAAACGAAATAGCGCGTTCTAGCCACTCTCTTCAACCAAACACGCTTCGTAACGTACTAAAACTTCCGTAGGTATTTAAACTACTAACGCAGTAAACACAGCTAACGAGGAAGTCGCTATCACCGTTTTGCTTCGAAATAGAGCGACCCTAACCGCATCCAGAAGCGATACCGTGTGATAATGATAACGGGTAACCGGACATTTCTGGTAGGTACTGACGTTAATCGTAATTCGCCCCCAAAAACTGGCATTTCTTTCATGGAAAACGGCAGGGGATCCTTGTCGAATCCCATCGGTAAGTTATAAGTTAAAATCAAGTTTATAATCACGTCGTCGTAGCGTAATGCTCTTGAAGATGTTTCGCAGTAGCCCTGGATTCGTTGAAATTAACAACGACCGCGTTTACGATCAACCGATTGGAATTTTGTTCACGAGGTGCATACAAGATTTTATTTTTCACGAAATAGTATATTGTTTTATTAGGAGTAAAAGTGATACTTTTTGTGGCGAGACTAAATGTGAATATCATAGAAGATGCAGTCAAAGCTGAGAATAATTCATTACAGGAGAAATCCAGAGTCGTATTATACGACAAGGATTATAAAGTATTCAATCAATGAAAGTTGCTTAATTTCTCCTAGTACAATTAGCGGGCGTTATGATCCATAACGCCCGCTCATTACGCCCTACAGCATGAGTGTGTTTATAGCAACTGTATCCAAGATGAAATAAACATATAATATACAAGTGAAAAATATAGTTATTAACGTAACAAGGCCGATATGTAGCAAATAACGGATGAGGTTGGATATTGTAATCCGAGGCGCAGCCGAGGATTATAACTAACCGAATCCGTTATTTGCGTATCGGCCGTGTGTCCTTAAAAATTTTTCGTAGTCCCGTTGAAAGATTATATTTTGATTCCGAAGAAAAAACCCCGTACCTCGCAATTCTAAAGAAAAATCCCAACGTCGTGCACTCTGTTGTCATGGAACAGTTTGACAGTTTTATAAACAACGTCAGTTTTTTGTGTTCTCAAGTTCGCTTTAACGACGACCATGGATGAAATTGAGGAACAAAATCGAATTCCTTTAGAAATATTGGGAGAATCATGTGCAGTGCAGCGAGTGTTGATTAACTGCCGAAAATAACTCAAGAGCGATATCAAAAAGAATATGAAAATTTTGAAATGTGGCGTAAAAGCAAGAATGTAAAGGTGGTTAATGAATATGTATTATTAGCCTATGCGAAATGAAAATCAGAGGTTTATTCTCCCAACTCGACGTGGACCAAGATTTCAATGTTGTTATTGTAAGCAGAATGATGTTTTGAAATAAATATTTGAACAAGTGATTTCTTAACGGCCGCCGGCCGTTATAAAATTAAAACGGCCGGCGGCCGTTAACACTGACTTTTCAATTGTCATCTGAATACCGTTAAATCAAAATAACAGTATGGGATTACGAAAATAACTATAACGTAACAAGGCCGATATGTAGCAAATAGGATGAGGTTGGATATTGTAATCCGAGTCGCAGCCGAGGATTATAACTAACCGAATCCGTTATTTGCGTATCGGCCGTGTGTCGTTAAAAATTTTTCTTAATCCCGTTGAAAGATTATATTTTGATTCCGAAAAAAGAAAAAACCCCGTAACCCGCAATTCTAAAGAAAAATCCCAACGTCGTGCACTCTGTTGTCATGGAACAGTTTGACAGTTTTATAAACAACGTCAGTTTTTTGTGTTCTCAAGTTCGCTTTAACGACGACCATGGATGAAATTGAGGAACAAAATCAAATTCCTTTAGAAATATTATGAGAATCATGTGCAGTGCAGCGAGTGTTGATTAACTGCCGAAAATAACTCAAGAGCGATATCAAAAAGAATATGAAAATTTTTAAATGTGGCGTAAAAGCAAGAATGTAAAGGTGGTTAATGAATATGTATTATTAGCCTATGCGAAATGAAAATCAGAGGTTTATTCTCCCAACTCGACGTGGACCAAGATTTCAATGTTGTTATTGTAAGCAGAATGATGTTTTGAAATAAATATTTGAACAAGTGATTTCTTAACGACCGCCGGCCGTTATAAAATTAAAACGGCCGGCGGCCGTTAACACTGACTTTTCAATTGTCATCTGAATACCGTTAAATCAAAATAACAGTATGGGATCACGAAAAAATAATAACGCTAGCCTGAACGACATTATGAAGCGCTTCCTTAAAGTTTACTCCAACTTTCAATTTAAAACCTATCTTCACTTTTCGCCTTACCAAATTTACTGTAATTATCGTTAATATTACATTTTAAAAATCATCATCGACCGATTGTAGTTTTCAGTGGCGGCGCCATGGAAAGGTATCGAGAACTATTGACGCGATTATGAACGTCAAGCCATCAGTTATGAAGCCTTCCTTGAAAAGTTTAACCAACATAAGTACATTTTATTCAAAAAACACTTTCTCTTTTCGTCTCTAATTTACTGTAATAATAATAACAACGTTCTCATACAAATTGATTGATCAATAGCCGATACAACAAAAATTATTCTTGTTCTGGGTCATGACAATGCTTCACATATCACTTTTACATATTAACTATCAAGAAAAGCTATCACAAAAATTGACATATATATATATATATATATATATATATATATATATATATATATATATATATATATATATATATATATATATACATATATACAGGGTTGCGATAAAGTATGGAACCAAGTAAATATCTTTCGAACGAAAAAGAGAATATTTATGAAATTTTGCAGGTAAGTCCAATGGCGCAAAATGCATCTAATGTAAGATTTTTTGTTGATAATATACTTCCGGTTGTACAGGAAATAGACCTTAGGTCGCTTATTTTAAATGGGATACCCTATATATTATTACATTTTTGGATTCTACTTAAGATTCTAGGCAGATTCTATGCATCATGTCCTATACCTAAGTCTAAGCGTTTTTGACATATTTAGGTTTTTATGTCAAAAACGACGATTGCAAGCCCTAATATAATTATCAATTGTTCCTATAAGGAAGCCTTTTTTACTTACTTTGCGTTAGATTCCTTGTTGAAAAGGACCCACTTAATTGATTTTGAATAATATTTGGATAACTAGTTATACTGGGTGTGCAAAAAATAAGATCTAAAATGAGATTGAGAAAACTGACAAAAATCAATTTTTTCAAATGGAAACCCCACATTTTCTTTATTCTGTAGTATTAAGCATTTAAAAAGGAGGTAACTTTGTATGAGGTTATCTTCACCTAAAATTTGAAGTTTTCAAAAAATTGCCAATTTAATATTTTTTTATGGCGATTTTGCATTCAATCGTTAAACAATTAGGATCTAGGATAGCCACGATCGTATTTGAGATCGTACTCGTTTATTACTTACGACATATGCATACACACAACATCAATTTGTTTATCTGAACGTTTTTTTACGGTAATGTAAAAAACTCAAAAGAAGTTGAATTGATTTTTGTCAGTTTTCTCAATCTCATTTTAGATCTTATTTTTTGCACACCCTGTATGACTAGTTATCCAAATATTATAAAAAATCTAATAAAGTAGGTCATTTTCAACAAGGAATCTAACCCAAAGTAAGTAAAAAAAGCTTCCTTATAGGAACAACTGATAATTATATTAGGGCTTGCAATCGTCGTTCTTGACATAAAAACCTAAATATGTCAAAAACGCTTAGACTTAGGTATAGGACATAATGCATAAAATCTGCCTAGAATCTTAAGTAGAATCCAAAAATGTAATAATATATAGGGTATCCCATTTAAAATAAGCGACTTAGGGTCTATTTCCCGTACAACCGGAAGTATATTATCAACAAAAAATCATACATCAGATGCATTTTGCGCCATTGGACTTAGCTGCAAAATTTCATAAATATTCTCCTTTTCGTTCGAAAGATATTGACTTGGTTCCATACTTTATCGCAACCCTGTATATATATATATATATATATATATATATATATATATATCAATTTTGTCAATTTTTGTGGTAGCTTTTCTTGATAGTTTTAATTATATTTTTAGGAATATTTTTTGGGTTTGGTAGGTTATTCTAACATCAACTAGTTTTAACTTTCATATTGTTTATTGTGTTTTAATGTTTCCGAAGTAATTCCCTTAATCAGAAAATATTTCAATCTAAAAATTCAAACAGAGACAAAATTATGATAATTAAATACCCAAACATTGATATTGAAAGTCCTAAGAGTGTGACCAACAATAAATGACTAATTAAGATTCACAAGAAAATTTAATTCTAGGTATATGTATATAGAACGGTAATTTTCAATTGACCGCTAATGAACTTTCGTCAATTCAAAATAGTCAACGAGGTACGTTCATTTTTATGAAATTTGCACGTTCTCAGAATTATTCTACAAAAAAAAACAGATAAACGTTCAGAACCAACTAAAGGATAATGTAAGCTACCATAAATTCAGATCAACGGACAAAAAGAAAATAACGACGTTTTAATAACAACATTTCTGGTAATTCGTGATGTTATTCAAATTAACAATTAAAATGTTGTGTCGAGAACAGTCGGAGTTGATAGAAATGATAGAACAAGTTGTTAGAAGCGAGTTAAAATCACATCGTCTTCTAATTCTTTCAAGATGTTCAGTGATCGCTATCCAATTTCCATTATTATTGCTCATTTTAAGTTTGCCGACTTATAGTTCTAATCATGAAAATAGGGACGAGTGCTTAGGAAAAAACGAGTCTGTCTCAAAGATGGTATTTCCCCCTCTCGTTGTTCTATTTTACATAAAAATTGTTAACCCCCACATCAATTTAGGGTACTGAAGAGATGCACAATGCTTGAAAACCTATAAAAATTCCCGAAATTTCAATTTAAAGATTACGGTAGAGAGACAAGGAATAGGCAAATTCCCTCCCTAGAAAAAGGGGTCAAAAAAACGGTTAAATTCGGTCCCATATTTTGTTTTCCAGTGAAACTGCATAGGTAAATTCGGTCCCGGCAAAATATTTGGAGACTAGTGAAATAGAACTGTAGTATTGAATAATTTTTGTTTTATTAAAAAAAATCTAATATATAAAATTCTCGTGTCGCGGTGTTAGAAGTTAAACTCCTCCGAAATGGCTCGACCGAATCTCATGAAATTTTGTGTGCATATCGGGTAGGTCTGAGAATCGGCTAACATCTATTTCTCATCCCCCTAAATGTTAAGGGTGGTCCATGCCTCAATTAAATTTTTTTATTTTTCAGACGAAATTTTCTGTTCTATTTTTTTATGATACAACATTCAAAAATACATACATCCCTTAATTTTCACCCTTCTACGATCAACCCCTATTTTTTATTTGTTAAACTCCTCCAAAATGGCCCGACCGATTCTAATGAAATTTTGTGTGCATATCGGGTAGATTTGAGAATCGGCCAACATCTATTTTTCATACCCCTAAATGTAGAGGGTGATCCACCCACTAATTTAATTTTTTTATTTTTCAGACACAAATTTCTGTTCTATATTTTTATGATACAGCATTCAAAAATACACACAATCCTAAATTTGCACACCTCTACGATCAACCCCTATTTTTCATTTGTTAAACTCCTCCGAAATGGCGCGACCGATTCTCATGAAATTTTGTGTGCATATCGGGTAGGTCTGAGAATCGGCCAACATCTATTTTTCATCGCCCTAAATATCAAGGGTAGTCCACCCCTTGATTTTTCTTAGACAAAACATAATGTTAATTTTTTTTATGATACAGCATTCTAAAATACATAGAACCCTAAATTTTCACCCCTCTACGATCAATCCCTATTTTTTATTTGTTGATTATGAACATAAACTTTTTTGGCAAGGTTTTTATTTTTATTTTGTCAAGAATAAAAAAATTCATATAACTCTTAATTTTTTACCTTCTACGATCAACCCCTATTTTTCCGTCGCGAGTTTCATTCTTTTAAATTTTATCCACACATCCGCAATAGGGTTGCAAGTTGGCAATCGAAAATAACAATAGTCTGTCTGAGAATAGGTCGTAATATATTTTTCATACCCCTACGTGATTAGAGTAGTTCACCACAAACATTTTTATAAATTTTTTGAACAAAATTTTCATTTTTATTTTTTTATGATGTTGCATTAAAAAATACAAACAACTCTAAATTTTCACCCTTCTATCAACAACCCATATATTTTAATAGCCATTTTTATAATTTAAACAACGTTTGCCGGGTCAGATAGATTGATAGATAGATAGTTAGATATATAGTGATACATCGGCAGATAGATGAATAGATAAAAAGATAGATAGATAAAAATAATTTATATGGCAGAACAACGTTTGCCGGGTCAGATAGATTGATAGATAGATATGTAGATACATAGATAGATAGATAAAAAGATTGATAACTATCTAGATAGATAGATATATAGATAACTATATATATATATATATATATATATAGATAACTATCTAGATAGATAGATAAAAATAATTTATATGGCAGAACAACGTCTGCTGGGTCAGCTAGTATACCTATAAAAGTGTAACATATAATAATAAATTTTTGACGGTTTTTAACTTTACTATTGGTGATTTTAGCATTCAAATGTACACTTTGTAACTTTTCACCTCTGGATGTTTCAATGTTGGTCTTCGCCAATATGTTGAAAATTTGTTGAACACTAGTTGGCAATTGTGAAAGCAGTTTTCGACGATCATTGTACAGGCTGTCCCATTTTCGATGTCCTTACGGGGTAACTCGCTTATTTTTAAAAATAGAGATTTGCGGTTTTCGCGAACGTTGGCTACTTCTTTGTGAATCTCACGATACCATAAACAAAATTTTCATAGCTTGCTTCGTTTTTGAGATACAGGGCGAAGTTGAAAATATTGCATTTTGGTCGCCCTCCTGTATCACAGCTGTCTTTTAACTTATAGAAAAAGTAAAAACTGTTTTTCATACACTTTTAAACGTAGAATCCAGTGGCGGAGTCAGATTTTTGAAATGAGCTGTCATTGTTTAGGTATAACCCAATGTTATAATTTTTTAAATGGAACACTCTGTTTATTTTTCCATATTTTATGTATCAAAACACAAATGCTTTGCGTTTTTCAAAAATATATAATACTTATATAAAATTCTAAGTATTAGCCCTGTATTTAGATAATTTTCATTTTTTTATGGCAAGTCAAGACAAATATCACTTTGATAGATCGTTCGGCGCAGTAAACAAAAATATCACTTCCAGATATAGCGTAAAGCGAAAAGTTTTCATTAAAGAAATATTGTACAATATATCTGTGGCCATTTGAATATTTTACTATGCAATTTTCCAGCAGACCTGAATGCGACAGGTATGGTCCGATTTAAATTTATAAAAAAGATTTTGAAAGTAGAATTCTCATAGTTCAAAACGTTCATCTTGGTTTTACACGAAAACGCTGAGAAATATGTTAAAAATAAGGCTGAACATGACGAAAAAGGGCCAAGTCAATTTAGTGGGGCTGAAGTGATACATGAAACTTGAATACTTACAAATTTCTACATAAAAAAAAATATTTTAAATCTCCAAAAAGCAGAAATTGCGGAGGTGCTCAAAACTTGAAAACCCACGAAAAAACATGCAATATCGAATTGAAATGCCGGCGATTAAGGAAAATAGTTGAAAGCATTACGGAGTACCTTTTCAACATTAATTCAATCTACGTACAAAGAGTTTTCAACTAAATTTGGATGTACAAAACCCCCCATTTCTTACTTATTTCCCAGCCACTCCTTTGCCCAAAGTTTGAAGGTACCAAAATTTTGACTGAATTCCAGTGGCGTAGCCTGCCTTGGAGGGGCCCTGTATCAAAATTAGTTGCGAGGGCCCAAATTAAGGATTTCTCCTTAATTTAATTTTCTCCTGTCACAAAAAAAAACAAAAATGCTTACGTTAAATTAAAATAAACGTTTAGTGATCATAAGTTATCAATTCCTTCTAGAAATTGAGCTAGGAAACAATTCAAATTAAATATACACATTTCTTGCTTTTTTTTCGGCAAATTTATTAAATCATCTATAACTGAAGACGATTTCAGTTTTTCTAACATTTTTGCCTCTATAGACAATAGTGACAAGTCTGATAGCCGTTCCTGTGCCATCGTAAGTCCTTAGGTAATTTTGTATCAGTTTCAATTTCGAAAAACTTTCTGCTGTTGCGGTTGTAAGGGTCAAGAATAATAATAATAATAATAATAACTTTATTAATCCTTTTAGACATTACAGAGCAAGTCGAGAGAAAGACAAAAAATTAAAAGTTACAATGTATCTTGAAAATAATCTTTAACGCTATAATAAAACTTTTACAATAAAATTTCATTAACTAACTTCTTATATTTACTTGAATTTGCCGATTTAACATGGCTAGGAAGATGATTATATAATTTAATAGATTGATAAATGAGAGATAGTTCGAATTTAGCAGTTTTATGCTTTGGGAACGCTAGTATTTCATCATTTCTAGTTCTATAGTCATGAAAACTAGATAATTTCAACAAGTTATTTTTGTTCTCTTTCGCATAAAGCAAACCTCTGAAAATAAAGATTAGAGGCAAGTGTCAAGATCCCATGTTCGCGAAATATGGGCCTACAAGAAGACCGGGGAGCAATATTGAAAATCATGCGCACAATCCTCTTTTGCAGAATGAAAACTCTACCTGCATCTGAGGGGTTTCCCCACAACAAAATATTATATGATAGGTGGCTGAAGACCAAACTATAATAGATGTTCAACAATGAATCCAGAGGAAGAGTTCTTTTAACTCTACTAATTGCGTAGTATGACCTGTTAAGTTGTTTACAAACAGCATCGACATGGGTAATCCACTTCAAGATGCGGTCTATATGAACTCCAAGAAATGTTGCACTATCCTTAGATGTAATGATGTTATCTGAATAGTGAACGGTCAACCTTCTACTACTAACGTTACTCATTGAAAAATGAACACATTCTGTCTTACCGATGTTAATTATCAGCGCATTTCCTTGACACCACTGAATAAAGCTCCGTACCAGAATCACGCACAACTCTTGAAGCTCCTCAAAGCTTTGCGCCTTTATCGCAACTGAGGTATCATCAGCAAACAACGTTATCAAACATTTACCCATAGATAGAGAAAGAAGTTGGGGCACATTATCCACCTTCGCTATCAAATTCGAGGGGAGATCGTTGATAAACAGTAAAAACAAGAGCGGACCGAGAACGGAACCTTGAGGCACACCTAAATTGACATTATGCTCAGTAGAAAAAAGAATTTTGGATTCTGACGGACATTGTCCTATTCTGAAGATAACTCAAGAGCCAGTCCAAGAATACTCCCCTGAAACCCAGATTATAACATTTATTTATAATAAATTAAAATTTGAATGACAGACTGTCAAATGCTCGCGATAGATCGAAGAAGACTCCTGCAACAAAAAAGCCGTCATCCAGACTCTCGTAGACATATGAAATGTATAGCTCCAGTTGCAGTTGAGCGACCCGACCTGAACCCATGTTGGGAAATCATGCTGTTATTACCTCCGGGAAACTGGATGCAAGGCTATTGAGTTTTAACAGTAATAATTCGACGAGTTCCTTAATGGAATTAATTTTTTGAATTTCAGATTTCAAGCATGTTTTCAGAGCAATTAATTGTTCATAAAAATTAACTGATGAGATGTCTTATGTCAAAAAACCAAATTCACCCTTCGCTAGTGATAGATAAATAAGAAGTACTTACCAATGCAATCTATATCACTCACAGAAGCTGATTGCTGAAAAAATGAAGAAATTTTGGGCATTTTTTCATAACCTCCTCCCTTTTCTCTCCATTTTCTTTTCATAGCTCCACTGGTATAATCTCTTCTCTTTTCACTCATTATTTTCACGAATCAAACTAAGTAGCCAAAAAATAATCAGAAGAACAAGATTGTATTGTATTACAATGTAATAATAATAACGTTTGAACCGGGAAGAAATAAAACGCGTGAATATAATTATTGCTCTCCGTGGTTTGTCCTTGTACATCGGTTAATGCGAGATTCCCCCGTTTAGGGGAATCACTTAAATGGGGGAATCCCGCAATAACCGATGTACGATGTTGCCAACTTTTGGGAGCACGCTTAACCCGGGAAAAAAAGAAATTGCTTTTTTTTGACTTTTCTCATTTCTGAAGTGAAAACTCTGTAGGCACGTTAGGGGCCCCTGTAGACCGGGGGCCCCGTATCATTGATACGGCTGATACGGCGGTAGCTACGCCCCTGCTGAATTCACCAAAATTTGACAGCTTTGCTGTGCATCAAGAAACAGAACAGATACCAAATTTCAGCTCATTTGGTAGGATATCAGCAGCTGGAAATCATCAAAAAAATGCCGAAAATCGAACCTCACTGTTGACTTTCGATACAGCGCAAAAGCTTATACTTACTACCTCTGTTCCATAATAAGTGAGCCATTACTGTTTTATATTTTTTCCATAATAAGTGAGCCATTACCGTTTTATATTTTTTCCATATTAAGTGAGCCATTACCAAAGTTTATTTTTTAAATAATAAGTACTTATATTTTTACAAAATATCTTATAACTAATAAAAAATGTTAGTATAAACGAATAGTAGGCAAGCGATTTTCCCGAGGGGTTGAACGCGGTGCAATTTTGGTGTACAACGTCTAGGAATTTTATGCAATTTTATGCAATTTTTTGCAATGTTTTGCAATTTTCTGCAATTTTTTGCAATTTTCTGCAATTTTTTGCAATTTTCTGCAATTTTTTGCAATTTTTTGCAATTTTATGAAAATTTTTCGGAATTTTGTCATCAATTTGTGGACTTTTCTGGAATTGTTGCATTTATTTCATAATATTTTGAAAACTTCCATAATATTCATGATATTATATTTTCTATACAGTTCGTTATCGCGTACAAACTGAATGCTAGGGAACATTGGACTGATGTCCACAAGAATTACCTAAATTTTGATACGACTTTTATTTGTGATGGGCAGGTTGCACATGGAAATATCGATGAAAATTTCAATTAAGAAGAAATATCTCTGTTCAAAGAATATTTTTCTGAAGATATCTCCACACCTCCTGATGAGGATATCCTAAATTTTGAAACTTTTGAAACAATATAAATTGTGACATCATTGATATTCCACAAAATCTAGAACCAACAAGTCCTTACGTTGATGTAAAGGATAAAGAAAAAATTGTTACTATAAGAAAAACAATTTTATGCTGCTTACTCAATAAAAATCAACCACAGTATAAAATTAACTTTTAACTTTTAAATACAAAAACAATTGAAGTTATATTTCATTTCAGATTTAGCTCTGATCGGCTATTGAGAGTGATGTCAAATAAAAGAAGCATCAATTTAAACTCATCCTATTCACAACCTTTTGAGATCAAATCACTAGAAAATTATTTCGCTGTTTACTTCTCAGATGGCATATAGAAAGAGTTATCGGGAAGATAGTTGAAAATTTCATTTTCTTTAGTCCCAAGCTCCTTAAGGGTACCGTGAGACCGTATTCGCATAAATACACGTACCTTATTTAAACAACTGAAAAAAAAATTTGAATAACTTTTACATATACAGGTTGTCCTAATTGCCATGTCCGCTATTGCTATTTCGGTAACTATAATAACTGCAAGATTGGTCAAATTAGATAAAATGTGCAGTTTTAGGTGGAAATTGACAATCCAATTTCAGATTTTTTTAAATAAATTTCTATCTCGAGATACGGAGGTTTTTCAAAAAATTGCTCAAAACTATTTGATCGAATATCTCAGAAAGTATAATTTTTACAAAAATGGGTAAGGAAAAAAATTTTTGCATTTTAAACGTTCTTCAAGGTGGTATTTTTTAAGGAAATTTGGTTCGTCTAGTTTTCGAGATATCACATTCAACTTTTTTTTTTAATACGGACCTGCATCTTTCATACCAAATTTAAAAAAAACTTTTTTTGCTGATTTCAACGATGTATCACATGTCCATAGCCGTTTGTATTCAAATGGTAAAAAACTAGTATTGAAGTTTTTTGGCACTTTTTTCATTTTATCATAGGTTTAATCATAGAGCAAAGAAAAAAATTGCTTATAAAAGCCTATGATCCGTAATACATGTGTCGTGTCAAAGTAAGTTTAAACCAATATGGTAGCGTTTTTCAATGGTGAAAAATTAGGTTTATTTTTTTGTTCTGCAAAAGCATTTCGAAGTGCTGAAAGATCACTTCAAATGTATCAAAATTCGTACCCGGAAAGGCGCTTACTGAATAGAATAATTTTTACAAGGCTAGATCGAAATTTGCTACTATACGGATCATTTAATGATCCTTCAGAATGGGAAACAACTGTAACGGCGGAGAATGGGAAAGATGAAGCAAATGCATTAGGTATGTATCATCCACTTTGAATTTTGACAAAAGTAATTTTAAAAAATAAGGAAGTTTTAAGGTTTATTACATAACTTGAATTTAATTGAATGGTAAAAAGTTTGAATGTTTAAAAACTTAATAAACAGTTTCTTTCATTACACGCTGCAACAGTCTGTTTGTGTTATTAAAATAGGCAATTTATTTATATTAAAACAATGGTTAATAATAATTGTTTTAAATTGTGTTATTGGTAGTCTAAGCCACCTCTGATGTTCTCATTTTTTTAAACTCAATACAACTTTAATTTTGGCTTTTTATCATTAAAACGCAAACAAATATGAATATGCGATACATCGTTAAAGTCAGAAAAAATAGTTTTTTCGAGAAATGGAATAAAAAATACAGGTACGAATTTCAAAAAAGTAACTTGATGGTAATATACCGAAAACTAGTCGAACCAAATTTCCTTAAAAAATACCAAATTGAAGAACGCCTAAAATGCATAAATTTTTCTTTTCACTAATTTTTTGTAAAAATTATAATTGTTGAGATATTCAAATCAAATAATTTGAGCAATTTTTCGAAAAACCCCCGTAGCTCGAGATAGAATTTTTGTTTTTCAAATATGAAACTAGATTTTCAATGTCCTCCAAAAACTGCTCATTTTTCTAATTTGACCAAGTTCTTATAGTTACCGAGATAGCAATAGTGGCCCATGGCAATTAGGACACCCTGTATACCTATGCTATTGTTTATTTGAACATTTTAACTAGGTATATATATATAATTTTTAGTTTCATTATTAAATTTGTAAAATTTTTTGGAATTTCTCTATGAATTTCCTGAAATTTTTTTGCAATTTTTTACAATTTCATACAATATTTTGCAATTTTTTTTCAAATTTTTTGTTTCATCATTTCAAATTTTTGTTGGCATTTTCTGAAACTTTTTGGAATTTTTGCAATTTTTTGCAATTTTGTGCAATTTTTCGCAATTTTCTGCAGTTTTTTGCAATTTTTTGCAATTTTATGCAATTTCTTGCAAATTTTTGCAATTTTATGCAATTTTTTGCAATTTTATGCAATTTTTTGCAATTTTATGCAATTTTTTGCAATTTTATGCAATTTTATGCAATTTAGTATTTTAGTGTACATGATTTCCTAGCGCGGTTAACCCCTCGGATTTTCCCTACGAAACTTTACCTTGCTAATATGTTGAAGTTTATAATTATTGTTACCGTCACAATCTATAATCGATTTCATAACTGTTTGTGAAGATATAAACACATTTTTTAATGTATGTCAGTATGTCTAATCGAATATTGGCAATTTTTTCTGTTCTGCCAATTTTTTTCAGACCCGATTTTCCTTTCTTGTTAGAATCAACATTCATAGGCGTATTTTCATCCAAACCACAAACAGAATCATTACTTTGTTTCCATATTCATTTTATAGTAGCTCTTGATGTTCTGAATTTTTCAATTGCCAAAATAACCGCTCCCTTTTTCAGCCTTTCATTTTTCTGATGTTTCAGTAAAAACTGAATAGTAGCAACACCTCCTAAAGAACAAAGGCCTCGGGGCTTGCGCGTGACGTCATTCAATCTAGGCTGATTTTATTAAGCATTGTATATGAGCACTATGATAATATTTATGATAAAATGAGTTCGATAAGGGATATTTAATAGGTATTAAGGGTTTCCGGTATAAACAGGGCTGC
>JARQZK010000743.1:777500-875000 GCA_030704885.1 Cynegetis impunctata
ACGTAGGTAAAGGTTTCTTTGGTTTCCCTTTACCATCTACTGATAACTATTTTGAATGTTATATTAGACTGAATAGCATATAATAAATAATTAGCAAGACAAAGCAGCCTTGTCTTTTCAAAAATTTTTTCGAATCAATAAATGTCAAAGAAATTTCAATTACCAATATCGTAATGAAACGTCAACTTATTAATTAAATCGAGTTTTTTAAGATTCAACCAGTCTGTTATTTGCTAATAATTATCAAGAGATTAAAAATAAATCACAGGCAACAACAATTTCGAATAAATAATTATATAATTATATATATATATATTATATATATATATATATATATATATATATATGATATGTAATATATATATATTATATATATATATATATATATATATTATATATATATATATATATTATATATATATATATATTATATATATAATATATATATACATACATATATATATATATATATATACATATACATATATATATATATACATTAATATATATATATAATATACATATATATATATATAATATATATATATATATATATATATATATATATATATATATATATATATATATATATATAGTCTGTCCAGTCTAAGTTGGCGTGTGCGTCACAGTCATGCGCAAATAATGGCCCAATGCTGCCTACCCAAATAAATAAAATTTGAAATGGTCAAAATTAATATCTGTCGTAAGTAATTTTCTGAAAAAGTAGTTATATGTTGATAAAGACCGTATCGTCCATTTCGACAAATATTATGTTCTTAACATATCAAATCTTATGTATCTCTCAAAAAAAATTAACATTCCGAGTAATGAAAATACGTTGAATTTTTATTAAGTTGTCATTTAATTGAAAAATTTGCAATGTTGTCGGATCCTCTCGACCAACTCGCCGGTAATCGCCATTTCTCGTTTGACAGTCGCCGAGTAAACAAGAAGATTTTGTAATTAAAAGTTTGATTTATCGATCGATGAATATGGATTCCAGTTTGAAGACGTGGTATAATGGAACGAGATCATATTGTCCATGCCCGAATTAAATTTCTACTTGAATATGGAATATGGAGAACAAACTTTATGAATGTGTTTTTATTGATGAGACATGGGTTTTCCAAGATGGAATAAATACACGTTCCTGGCAGGATTCTAATGTCAAAAGTGTTAGAAAGACAAAAGTCGACGGGAAAAGGTAAGCTACAATTATTGTGAATAATGCCAGATCGAATGTTCAATTTTGGGTATCCGTACTTTTTATAAATAGTTTGATTATTGCCAATACTTAGGTTTTTATATGTTGATTGTTTTTTACTTCTTATGGCATTCAGCTAAGATGAGTTGAGAAGGAAAGTTTTGGTAAGGTGTTTACCATAATTGATATACAAATTGACTTTTGTTCTAAACTGAAATCCCACATTATTATTTTGCAGATATATAATATTACATGCAGGCACTTCTAGAGGTTGGATACCAGAGGCTCTCCTCATGTTTTCTGGAAAATCTGATAATCCAGATTATCATGGTGAGATGAATGAAGATAACTTCCTAAAATGGTTTGAATTCCAACTGCTTCAAAAACTTGAGAACCCTTCATTAATATAAATGGATAATGCTAGTTATCATAGCACAATTAGCAAACAAATTCTCAAAAATCACTGGAAAAAGGAGGAAATTAAAACATGACTCACAAATAATAATATACATTATGAAGAACACTTTTTGAAACCTCAATTGCTACAGTTGGTTAAAATGTGAGTATATTAAACTTTCGTGCCATTACATAATTGAAATTGATCAAAACCTTTAAAGCTCAACGTTTCCTTTGCAGAAACCAACCAAAAAATATTTATTTAGCTGACCAACTAGCTGAGCAATATGGCCATAAAGTTTTGAGACTTCCACCGTACCATTGCATTTTCAATGCAATTGAGAATATATGGGGCATATGTAAACATTATTACAATGCACACATTGGCCGAGATGGTGGTGGTCGAGAAAATGCTGTTCAAATGTGGAGAGAGGCGGTGCAGCATGTGTCGGTAGAAATGTGGAGAAATACTGTACAGCATACAGAAAACATTATTTCAGAGTGGTGGAATAGAGAGAAGCACTTGGACTCTTCCAATATTGCTCCAGTAATTTTTAATTTGAACGATAGTTCGTCATCAGAATATTCTGATGATGAATAGACAATGGAAATTAAGCAAATGAAGGCATACAAAAGCTTGCAATCATTTAAGTATTTTGAGTCGGGCTTTGTTGTAAATGTGGGGTCAAAGATGGTGAATGGTTTCTACATTTTAGTAGGAAAGGTATGTTCTTTTGAACTGCATGAGCAGATATAATTGCAGTAGTCAACTGTTGTTTGTGCTCTTTATAATGTTTGAGCGTTTCATGTTGGATTTCATATTATGAAGTACATCAATATCTTTTACATCTATCTCTACCTTAAAATATCTTGTCAATATTTCTGTACATTTTTGTATTTTTTAGGTCAAACATTCTCAGAGAGCAAATGAAAAACCATTGGAAGTTTGGTGCATCGTGGCCAAAGATGGTAGTGTATCAACAGCACATTGCACATGTATGGCAGGACACAGTGAAGTTTGCAGTCATGTGGGTGCAATTTTATTTGCAGCTCAATATATATTACTTCTTATATAATATATATAACTTCTTAAAATATCCAAGACAATAAATTTATCATTAGATTACGAACAAATTATAAACATTGAAGAATCTACTAGAAACCAATCTAATAATATATATATATATATATATATATATATATATATATATATATATATATATATATATATATATATATATATATATATATATATATATATATATATATATATAATAAGTAAATCATTGATGTATTTGTCATAGCGTAGTTGATGGGAGACCTATGATTCAGTGTGATGGAGAAGACTGTGAGATAGGTTGGTTTCATTTTGAATGTGTGGGATTATTTGACACTCCAAATATTGCATGGTATTGCCAAAAGTGTATTTTGATATGAACATTGTTTCTTTGATTTTGACATTTAGTCAGGTACGTGTCAAGTTGATTACACTTTGCATAACAATAATTGTTTTTTTTGGTATCTTTCAGATAAATAACATAATTAAGTCTAGAGCTTTGCCTCTTATACCATAGTTGAAAAGTTTCTAATATAGAATTGCATGGTTGACTGTGTCAAAAGCTTTTGACAAGGCTAAGAATGCAATTATTATAGGTTTACTTATATCTGAGTTGGAGCACAACAAATCAGTGATAAATTCTAAAGCGTCTTTAGTTCCCAAAATTTTAATAATTCCATATTGTTTTTTTGATAAAATTTTATTTTGTTGTAAGATTATTAGAGTAGATATTTATTTTTATTAATTATAAATAAAAGACAAACAGTACCTACACTAACATTCTAAAATTTAATGAACAATTCGGAATAACTATTTGGCTAGCTTCAGGTTATTCAATATTCAATAAACGTTGTTCAACAGCATATATTGGTATTATTTCTGTTTACTTCCTTGTCCCACTTTCAGCACTCGCAACAGGTATGGTATAGTAGTGCTTTCATCGTAAAATATAATAGATAAAGTGACACTTCTGGTAGGGAATACTGGTTAATTTGAATTTACCGCTAAAAATCCCCGTCATGTCATTATTGAAAATTAGGTTAGCTATTTAGACTTGAGATTATTTATTATGTCTGGCAACAGTGTTCACGATCTACGTCATATACAATTGATGACGTACACGCCAACTTAGACTGGACAGACTATATATTATATATTATATATATATATATATATATATATATATATATATATATATATATATATATATATATATGTTCAGAAAGATTTCCGCGGTCGGAAGTATTTGAAAGACTTGGTTCACGGAATGAACCGCGAAAAAGATTTTTCAAATCTTTTACGCGGTTCATTCCGTGAACCAAGTTTTTCAAATATATATATATATATATATATATATATATATATATATATATATATATATATATATATATATATATATATATATATATATATATATATATATATATATATATATATTAAACATATATATATATATATATATATATTATATATATATATATATATATATAGGATTGTTTTTGGTTCGAATTGGTTGGGGGTTGTCCCCCCTGGGGGAGAAATAAATCTTGTTTACGCGATAAAGGTCGCAATTTTGTAGCAATAGGGTTGAGAGTTTGTAAAAAGGTAGTTTCTTATGATATCTTGGAGGGGATTGGTTTTGGTTGGAATTGAATGGGGGGTTGACCCCCTGGGAAAAGAAATAAATCTTTTTTACACGATAAAGGACGCAATTTTGAAGCAATAGGATTGAAAGTTTGTAAATAGGTAGTTTCGTATGATATCTTGGATGTAATTGGTTTTGGTTGGAATTGAATGGGGGGTTGACCCCCTTGGGGAGAAAATAAATCTTGCTTACACGATAAAGCTCGCAATTTTGGAGTAATAGGGTTGAGGATTTGTAGGTATGTTCGAAAGATATCTTGGATGGGATTGGTTCAAATTGGTTGGGGGGTTGACCCCCTGGGGGAAGAAATAAATAATGTTCACATGTTAAAGGGCGTAATTTTGGAACAATAGGATTGAAAGTTTGTGAGTAGGTAGTTTCGTATGATATATTGGATGGGATTGGTTTTGGTAGGAATTGCTTGGGGGTTGACCCTACAGGAGAAGAAATAAATCTTGTTCACAGGATAGAAGGCGCAATTTCGGGACCATAGTGTTGAAACTTTGTATGTAGGTAGTTTCGTATGATATCATGGATGGTATTTATTTCGATATAAATTGGTTGGGGGGGTTGACCCCCCGGAGGAGGAAATACATATTGTTTACAGGATAGAGGGGCAATTTTTGTTTTTTTGGATCTGGAACAAAAATCATAATTGAATGAATAGTTTTTTCAACAGGATTCCTTTTGAAAACCTGCTTTTCTAATGCAGCTCGCTGCAATAGAGTATTTTTTTCTTGTAATAATGGATGTAAATTCCATATGTATATTACTAGTATCTAGAGGATGCATCTGTATAGAATTTAGATTCTCTTGATTCAATTAAGGCCTTTTCTCTTAAAAAAGAAACTCGTTTGGATATCCACTGATTTTATTTGTCGATTCGGATTCGCTTGGTAGTACCTATAGATCGTTAGCGTTTGGTTCGGTTAGGTCGATTTTTGATCGGATTTTCTAGTTAGAGAAATCGATGTGCTTGCAATCGAATTTTAAATACGTTTCGATATATCGGTCTCATTTATACAACTCAGACATTGAGATGTCGATAAAACTGGACGAAGTGCTCGTAAACGAAGGTAACGTACGTCAGTTATCTTCATGGACTCCATCTACCTTAAGATTATCTCACTATATTCAAAGAAATTCACTGGATTGCCCCTAGCATTCGATACATCAAAACACGTCGTAAACGGAAAGGAATGACTTCACCTTGCCCCCGGGGAAATGACTAATTTCATCGAAATTCGAGAAAGACCGGAAAATTGGTATCGCATGTTTCGGACTCAGTTCTGACGTGAAAAACCGCTTGTATCGCAACAACGATGTTTACAAAATACAAATATTTATCGTGTGATTCACACCATCGTCAATTAAGTCGGCGGAAACCTGAATTCAATCTAGATTATACAATGAAAGAAAATGTAAAGAAGCACGTGCCGTTCATACGCTTATTAGGTACGGTACTTTCGCTTTCGGAACAACCTATTCATTAGAACAGCGTTTCTCAACATTTCTGGATTCGCGGCTCAATTTTACATCGTAACTGCATACTAGTTATTTATGTACCAAGTGCGCTATGTAGATCCTAGCGTGGTGCATACAAGATTTTATTTTTCACGAAAAAATTATTTTATTATAATGAAAAATCGATTTTAAAATCGGTTCATTGCTCCTATACTTTCCTTCTCATGGTAGGCATGTCATTTGTTGATATTTCGACGTTTGGGAATATTTTTCTCATCATACCTATTTAGTGAATGTCATTGCTGCTTTCTTTGTGTAGTCTTATAGAAATAATGGAAATCAAAATGAATTTACCCAAGAATATCATAGAAAATGCTGCCAAAGCTGCGAATAATTCATTGCCGGAGAAATCCAGAGTCGTATACGACAAGGATTATGAAGTATTTAATCAATGGAAGTTGCTTCATTTCTCCTCGTACAATTAATTAGCCGGCGTTATGATCCATACTGCCCGCTCATAACGCCCTAGGAAATAATGAGTGTATTTATAGGAACCGTATCAGAGGTAAAATCAACCAATAATATACAAGTGAAAAATAATAGTTATTTAATAAACTAGTTTATTAATAACAGCGATTAATGGTTGAGATATTTTAACTCGTTAATAGTTCGAGACCATTAATCACTACATTAATAAACGAGTTTATTACAAGATCTTTCCGTCGACCTCAACATGAATTGAGTATAAATTCTTGATTGAAATAAATTTTTATTTTGCAGATACATTTGACACAATATAAATTTTTATGTTCACTTCGATATTAGTTATTTATGTATCAAGGGCATAAATAAAGCGTTTACGCCTGTGATGCATACAACATTTTTTGCACGACCTTAAAAGTAATAAATTAAGAAGTATATTTTACGATGATTTTGATAACAATAATGTTCATAGAGATATTTTTAAAATCATCTCAGCTGTGGTTTAAAATAATTATAAGGTATCCTTGGAAACGCGCATCATATTCTATAACTAGCGTCTAAATAAATCCAACTGAAGCGTCAAAGAGATTATCAAATATTGGAACGGGGGCCTTCTACGAGACAATTGAATGAAGTTGAAGAGTGTACTATTGAAACAACTCCAAAGGCCGGTTGTTCAAATCAAAGTTATCAAAGTGTAAAATTTGATCACAAAGAGACAAATCTATTTGAATTAGATGACATTTCTGAGACTTTTACTCTAAATAATTGCAGTAATTTTAAGATTGAAGTAAATATTGGCAAAAAATAGTATTGTAATGTTTATTTAATAAAATATTAGTTATATGTTTCTCTGTTCTACAAAATTTCACTACCGGGCAATTTCACTACCGGACAAAAAAAGTTTTTCAGCCCTAGGGCAAAAAAAGCCTTCTTTACGCTCTATTCGTAGGGCAAAAAAACAGCATTTTATGACCGGTCGTGCAAAAATTTATATTTATTCTCCCAATGGAACAATTTGAGAAATTCATAGATGGAATATTAGACATGTGACATTCTGAATAGTTCACATTACGTACAATATCCGATAAGGAATATGTGAAACAGGTGGAAGCTGAAGTGTTAATTACTTTCGAACGATTATTGTATAAAATTTTTTCCGCAGTTTCTACTTTATTTTGTATAGAGTTAAATTTTTCGATTTGAATTATGAATTCCTTTTCTCTGTGGAATAACAGTACTGACAAGAATAATTCAACTATTCCGTGCTGAATACTTCTGTGTTTGGTGTCCCATGACAATCATACATTAAAATAGGAGAAATTGTACATTAAAATGGGTCATTAATGATCAATTTCGTGTTCGATAAAGTAAACTTTTATTTAGAGGTCGACGGAAAAAGTATTTTAGTGAAGAGTGTCTACCAATCAACGCATAGAATTTGGTAGTTCGAATAAAAAGACCATAGAAAGTTAGAGTAAAGATGGGGGCCAATCAACGCATACAGGAATCTCTCATTCGCGGTAAACAAGTGTAATTTTACACTGGCATCTATGGGTGGATCCTAATAATCGGAGTTCAAGGTAGATCTAGTTAACAGGAATCTGTCCATTCACAAGCAGATACTGAAGAGTCAAATAACTTTGCAACTGTTTTGAGAACCAATTTTCTGTAAAATTACTGCATGAAAATATGAATGATGACTTCCAAACATTTACTTACAAGGTTTTGAAGAAGACACCGGTAATAGCCTTGTAGCTAAATGCTCTCAGGGGCTAAGATGATCGATTCCTAGATGAGTACAATTATCGAATTATTGGCATTTAAAAAAAATTTATTACCATTCCTTCGTTTATTTGTTTTTTTCATTTAATTACAATTTTTGTATTTCGGAAAATCCTCCCAGGTTCTTCAGGAAGGTGGCAAAAATGTTCCATGGGTGTTAAAACTACAGATCATATCCAATATTAACACTATTTCACAACAAAAGGACATATCGATTGACTGACTAATCACGTAGAATGCCACTTATCTGAGTTCGAACGTGAGCATGAGACACAATGTATACAAGCGGCGATAAATCTATATTTACCATTGTACGAGGAGATAAACGGAATATGAAAAGTATTATCAGGACAATATTCGCCAGTCTATCAGTTGACAGTATTCGCGATTGTTGGCCAGATAGGAGATCGACACAATCGACAGCTAGCGTTAACCTTCGTGGAGGCGATAAGCGAAAGGATAAGGCATGCGAAAATAATATTGGCGAATAATGACCGGAAGTGGACGCGTGCCTCCGGCGGAAGAACGCCCGCAGTCATGACCGCGAGGCCCATCCAAAATAGACCGGTGATTAATTGACTAAATGGGCGAAGGCATATTGCGCCAATGGTTCAGTCCAAAATTTTAACCGACCAAGTCTATTTCTTGGGGATATATCTATATATTTATTTACAGGGCTTTTCAAATTCGAGTCTATGCATGGGGATTTCGAAAACGGTAAGAGATAGAGGGATGGTTAAATGGGGGCAAAGTAGCGTATTTCAGAGGTTAATTATATGGATAAAAAAAATCTAACCTAGCTTTTTTAGTTCTGGAGTTATACACGAAAAATCGAAAATTTCGAAATTCCTCTTTTGCCTATATCTTTTAATTAAAAAATTTTTTTTACTTAAAATTAACTAATTATCACTTTGCTATTGCAACTTTTTGTAGGCTATCCAAATATCTGAATTAAAATTATATACAGGATATCGTATAAATTTGGCCACCCTCAACTTTTAATTTTCAAATACGGACCTGCATTTTTATTGCATTTTTTTGAATGCCAAGTGTCATGTCTTTTATAAACACTTCCTTTCATTACATTGTGGCGCAAGTTCGCCTTTTTTTTTTGATTGGATTAATAGTAACTAGGCTACAGAAAGAAGTCATATATAGCTATTAATATAACGAGATTATTATGCGATTTATAATAATATAATAGTCGAGCTAGGTGACTCGGCTGTCGCCTCGTCACCTAGCAATGTCCGAGACGGTTTTAAATCGCTAATAATCGAGTTACATTCAAAGCTTTATCGTATCATTGACAACGGCGATGTGAAAATAAAAGCAACAAGATTTTATGTCATTTCATTTCGGCATTTCAAAAAGTCATTAAAACCATGTAAGATTTTTATATTCCTGACGATATATTAGCTGCAACCACCACTATAAGGTTGGACTTGCTTCCGGATAATTAAAAAATCCATTATAAAAAATAATATCAGCAGTTTAGTGAGTGGCGAAACAAAGAACATATTCAAGGTGCAGAAGAAACGGTGTTACTGGTGTATTTCGCAAAACTCTCTGAGAAATATTCTGCTTCATCCTTATGGCCGAAATATTCCATGTTAGAACTTAAGGAATGTGTGGAAATCAATAAATACGGCGCTTTAATACGTTTCATCAAGAAGAAAAATGTTGGATATACAGCAAAAAAGTCAAAAGTATTTACAAGAGAACAAAGTCAACGAATTTTTGTTTTTTGTCCCAGATGAGGAGTTTTTAATGATGAAAGTTGCTTTTTTAATTGGAATTGGAGGAGCCTAACGAACCAATGAATTAGCGAAGATGACCACTACACGGAAGATGACGTTTTAGAGGACAAGCAGACGCTAACGGCAAAGGTGTATCCATCAAGATTGAAAACAGTCAAAATATTGTTTTATATGTTCATCAAAACTAGTTCTATTATTTGGTATCTAACGTATTATGCTTTCGTAACTAACGTATTATATTATGGTAACTAATGTATTATGAGTAACTAAGGTTTTATGTAGGTTTTGGTGCGTTTATGGTGTTAATAATTATTAATAAAGATTCAGTATAAAAATGTCTTAAACTTCAATGATACGATAAAGTATTTTATTTTTCACTTGTATATTATTGTATATATGTATAAAATTCAATCACTTCCTGGATTTCAACAAAACCAAATTGTTACATTCAGGTAACAAGGGTAAACGTCTTGACCTTCTCGAAATTCTCGAAATAAGTTCCGCCCATAATAGTCAATTACCCCTTGTAAACGAACAAATTGATTTTCAGGTATCACCTTTGCTTTTGTCTGTTTTATAAATTACGATGCAATACTCTCCTGTAGTCAGTCTTGATAATGAGTTCATAGCTCGAAACATGTCGACTTTTTATTACTGCTAAATACAGTATCTAAATATTTTTTTTTATATTGTGAAACATAAGCCAAGTGTTTTTATTTTAAAGTTTATACTTTATTCTTTATGATGTTTCACCAAGTGATGTGCGAGAATTCAATCTCAGTTATTGTATATTATTTGTTGATTTTATCTTAGATACGGTTGCTATAAATACACTCATTATGCCCTAGGGCGTAATGTGCGGGCATAATGGATCATAACGCCCGCTAATTGTACGAGGAGAAATGAAGCAATTTCCATTGATTAAATACTTCATGATCCTTGTCGTATACGACTCTAGATTTCTCCGGCAATTAATTATTCGCAGCTATCTGGCCCGCTAATTGTAGGAGGAGAAATGAAGCAACTTCCATTGATTAAATACTTCATGATCCTTGTCGTATACGACTCTAGATTTCTCCGGCTTTTAATTATTCGCAGCTTTGGCTGCATCTTCTATGATATTCTTGGGTACATTCATTTTTATTTCCATCATTTCTATAAGACTACACAAAGAAAGCAGCAATGACATTCACTAAATATGATGACAAAAATATTCACAAACGTCAAAATATCAACAAATGACATGCCTACTATGAGAAGGAAAATGGAAAGTACCTATAGGAGCATTGAACCGATTTTAAAATCGATTTTCCATTATAATAAAATAATTTTTTCGTGAAAAATAAAATCTTGTATGAAAAATAAAATATTATGTATTGTAAAAATAAAATCATGATAAATAACTATTAATGTCAATATGATTGAATCACCGTCTATAAATGACTTCCCAACAATTCCACCATTCTGAATGCACGTTTAATGACGTGGAAAAAATTCAAGGGTGAAACTTCCACACCCTGACATTTAAACGAATGGACTTCCCGTAGACGGTATATAAAATGTTTTTCCAATTACGCAAGCATTTATTGAAATGGACGCTTTCTAACTGACAATGAATTTTCGCATATCACATGGTGAAACATAATCAATAAATTATAATTAAAATAAACACTTCGCTTATGTTTTCACAAATGTATTAATGAAATGAAATGTTTTATTACTCCTGATTTAATTTGACTTTAATAATATAACAACCAAAATGAGGTACACCACATCGCCAGTTCCTCCCGTAGTATGCCATTGGCGCAGTTCGCCGATGCCGGTCAAATTAGTCCCCCCCGATTAATTAATTTAATGGCTTACATCAAAAGAATTACGAGTATTGATTAGAATATAATTAACAGGTGAAAAATTGGAATGTTATTCGAACAATTCTCTGGTGGAAAGTAGATATTTCAGGTAATTGACTACGGCTGTATGTTTCGTTGGAATTTACCACATTTTAACGAATTTTTATAGTGCCAAATTCGACATCCACTCTAAATTCTAATTTAAGGTATTCTACTTATTGTTGATAAAAGAACTATGGCTCTTGACACTGGGATTGTGGAACCAGGGTGTGACACAAGGGGACGTGTTAGTCTCCCTGAAAAAATATTTTTCCGCGAGGTAGTGGATAAGCGTCATGGTTGGTAACCAATACCAGTCCGTCATTGTGCCGCCATGGGGCGTCGCTGGATGTTAACCAAACCATAACAGATCTACCTTGTCAGCCTGTAACCAAGCCAGTGAGGAAGCACAGGACTGAGGCCTATATTTTTTGTCGGATCCACAAGCTTGGTATGGGATGTTTCCCATACCAGACGTTTGGGTTGCGCATAATGTGATAAATACTTTTCAACTCTTAATAGCATGCGGTCGACCGATGTGGAGGAACCACAAGTTATCAAATCGGAAGGAAAAGGGATCCTGAAGTATATTCGGCTAATGACGCTACAGCTTCAATCCACGAAGCGTTGGAAGCTCGCAGAGGTAAAATTCCTACGTCCGCCCCAATTATAATTAAAGAGGCAGATGGTTGATAGCCAGTAGCTGGGAAATTTGTATCAGTGATTCTACATCTGGCTATCAAAGTGTTACGCAAGCTGAATACATACATGAGTAGCTATCTTAAGATCATTTTAACTGGGAATCAGATAATTTGGTTGCTTTTGATATGATCAAGACACGATCAATCAAGTTTCCAAGTACCACTTCCTTCATCATTCCTCATTTATTATGGGAAAATCAAATCATCAAACCAACCAATAAACTATATCTTTTGGGAATCGGCTGTAATTCCAATTAAACATGGCATGAACATGTATCCACCGTTACGTCAGTTGTACAGAAGCTCAGTTATATTTTTCGTACTAAGTAGTTCCGTAGGTAAGTGGTCAGTGCGTTGTACTATTGAACAGAAGGTCGCTGGATCGAATCCCGGCCGAACCAACGAATTAATGCGGAGCCACCTCTCGGAAGGCAATGGCAAACCACCGGGTAGTATCCTGCCTTGTAAAGCCTCTCTATAAAGACGCTCGAAACCGTCGTAAAACTGTAGGTCACTTCCATTCGTGTATCACTGTATCACGCACAACACGAATAGTTGTAGAGAGGTCACCTATACCCTAAACCGGGTAAGGCACTTGAAGAAGAAAAAGTAGCTTTATCACGATCAAATTCTTCACGCATTGGAATACTCACATGCTTGGAGTTCTGCACCTTATCACTCCTTGCATCTGCTTGAGATTATTCCACTTGTCACACAAGGTAAGCAGGTAATAGGTACACACCAATTTTTCCCAACAGTCAGAACATCGCTCTACAGAGGGCGTTTCTAAACCGAACCGAACTGGAAACCTATTGAGCGCTCTATCTGCAGAGGTAATCACAGTTTGCTATGACTTGCAGTGGTTTAAATCCTTCATGAACCACCATTTGTTGAAATCATCTCGGGGCGCTTGTGACGCATTATAAGTTTTCGCTTTTTCGAGAGTGTGGGTTGCGATCTCAACTCATCTACGACAACCTGCGGAAATGGTAGAGATTTGGACAGTGGCTCCCAAAATCCAACGCATTCTACGCCATCTATCGTAAGAGTGTTTTAGACATTTCGTATATAGTCCGGTCAATTTAAACATTCGAAGCTACATAAATTCCCATCAAGCTGAAAATCAGTGCGATTGTTAAAAATATGATTAAAAATAAAATTTGAAAGTTCCCCATCTTTCCCCTGTATGGAAAAAATTTTATTCAAGGTCAAAGGTCAAAAAAATTAGTTTTTCACGATTTTCAACGAAACGGTAAGTTTTATCATAAAAATATTTCAGTCAAAAAATGTAGATCATAAAATAATCTACAAAAAATGTATCAATACTTTTTTTCCTATGAGCCACCGTTTTTGAGATATAATGATTCAAAAAGTTGTACAAGTTGCAATAGTCATAATATGCACACGTTTCCACGCCACCTATAAGGTAGTGTACTTAGCGCGTTTTTTTTAACGTGGTTTCCCCCGTAGGACTACTCCACCGGTCAGTTGTGATCCTGTTTAATTTGAAACTATTGCAAAATTACGGAAATTTGTAAATATTGGAAAAGATAAAAAGCGATGTAAATTTAAAAAGTGGTGAATTTTATTCGTCTGAATTGTGACCGTCAAACTCTTCTCGTTCTGCTTCTTCTTCATTCTGAGTGCAAGTAAATTGCGTTAAAGTTCGAACTGGTTCCAAAGTATTGTCGACCAACTTCCAACCCCAGTCTGTAGGGTCTAGCTCAGGGGTGCTCAAACGGTCGATCGCGGAAACTTTCTGAGTCGATCGCGAGGCGCGTGGCTGACCGCCCCCGCAAGAATTTGGCACCACCACTCCGCACTGCCTTTGAATTAGAATTAGTTCTGAACTTGTTGTGTGCGCATGTGTGTCAGAAAAAGCATTGGTTATTGAATTTTATTTTGTACGTATTTGTACGTAACGAAAGAAAATGAGTTCATCCAAGAAAAGTAAAACTTATCATTTTAACAATGAGTGGGAAGAAGAGTTTCTATTTATTATGGTAAATGTGTGTGCCTTGTTTCTCGTGCTTCGGTGGCATTGCCTAAACGTGGGAACTTAGAAAGGCATTATAAAACTATGCATGGAAATTATGAGATTGATTTTCCACAAAGAAGTGAGTTAAGAAGATGTATGACTGGCAATAAAATTGGATTTGTTGCAATCTGTCGAGCTGAAGACGATTTTCCATCGTTTTTCTTATTCCATTGCATCATACATCAGCAAGTGTTATGCTCGAAAATACTGAATATGAAGGATGTCATGGACATTGCCACGAAGATTGTGAATTCCATTCGTGCCCGTAGCTTGAAACGACAACTCTGCAAAGTGCAGTTGGAAACTAGCGAGTCTGCTGATCACACCGATTTGATTATTCACACAGGTGTAAGATGGATGAGTCGCGGGAAATTTTTAAAAAGGTTCCAAGAATTGCTTCCTGAAATAATTGTCTCTTTGGAAGAACGAGGTGACGACACTGAAATACTTGAAGACAAAACGTGGCTCTGTGATTTTGCTTTCTTATCAGATATCACAAGTCATTTAAATACTATCAACTTGGAGCTTTAAGGTAAAAATAGAACGATTATTGACTTAATAAGTTCAGTGAATGCTTTCAAAAATGAATTGATGCTACTGATCCAACAACTGAATCGAAATGACTTGAATAGCTTTCCAGCATTGAAAGCAAGAAGTAGTACCAACTCAAGTTACGATATTTACGAGAACAAGCTAAGACACCTTTTGAATGAGTTTGAAAGACAATTAACAAAACTAAACTTGAATTTACTACGTTTATTATCACAAAATATTTTGAAAAATATAACACTGCGATTGCAATTTCGGTCACTAGACCATCATCGGGCAGATTGAGTTCTTAACTAGTGACCGAAATTGCAATCGCAGTGTTATATTTTTCAAAATATTTTGTGATAATAAACGTAGTAAATTCAAGTTTAGTTTTGTTAATCATGTTAAATTATCACGTAGTAACGACGGATTCCATCAACTATTTGAAAGACAATTCTCTGATTTCGACAAACTGAAAAATATCGTCACTTTTATGAGTTATCCATTTACTTGCGAAGATGTTGAAGAAGTTTCTAGTGAACTATCGAACACTTTCAATATGGAAAATACTTCTATTCAAAATGAGGTATTGCAGATTATTTCCGATGTACATCTTAAAGCCAGAGCATCTGATATAACATTTTGGTCTTTTATAACTCAAGAAAGATATCCGAATTTGAAAGAGGTAGCTCTTCAATTGACAGGATTGTTCGGATCAACGTATTTGTGTGAGTCAGCATTTTCAGAAATGAAAGTTATTAAATCAAAATATCGCAATTGGCTAACTGACGAACACCTGAAATCATGCTTGCGGTTGGCACTTAGTAATTACGTTCCTTCTTATGAAAAGTACGCCGATGATATGCAGTGCCATGTGTCAACGTCCAGAGAGTAATTGACATTTTGTGCTTTATTGTTTTATGTATATTTTGTTTCGAAGTGCAATAAATTATATTCTTTAATGTATTTGTTTTCTTTTTAGTAAAATTAAGTTGGTCGATCGCTTTTCACCTAAATATTTTGTGGTAGATCGCCAGCACTGTGAGTTTGAGCACCCCTGGTCTAGCTGATAACCAAGCCACACTTGAACTTGGTAATATACCCGAAGAAGATGTTGATGAGCAGCAGCTGAGGTTGGAGGAAGAGAAGCTAATTGAACTTGCTTTTTGTTCTTAGTGTTTTTAACGAAACATACATATCGATGCTTATCTAAGCAGGTAGTTTTTTTAGGAGCTCCGTAAATAGAAAGAAGAAAGCGGATGTCGTTGGCGATAACTTCTTCTTGAGTAGAATTACTGTTTTTAAAAACTTCAGCACATTGAACAAAATCTAGTTTTTCAAACATTTTGAGAACTGCTGTTTTACCCCTCCTGTAAAATGCAGATGTCGTATCACAGCCAGTTATTGCGTGTAAAAATAGTACGTGATTTTGACACTTTGCAAAAGTAGATAAACTTTTTGATGAATATATTTCCGATTGATGTTGAGCTTTTCCTGGTTTTAAGAAAAAAATAGTATTTTCGGTTATTTTAAGTATAAATTACAATCACCGATAGAAAAATATTTCAACATATATAACAACTCTAGATAAGAGATGTATATACGTGGCGCACTCATGCATATTATGACGATTGCAACTTGTACAACTTTTTGAATCGTTATATCTTAAAAACGGTGGCTCGTAGGAAAAAAAAGTATTGATACATTTTTTGTGGATTATTTTATGATCTACAATTTTTGTCTGAAATATTTTTATGATAAATCTTACCGTTTCGTTGAAAATCGTGAAAAACTAATTTTTTTGACCTTTGACCTTGAATAAATTTTTTTCCATACAGGGGAAAGATGGGGAACTTTCAAATTTTATTTTTAATCATATTTTTAACAACCTTACTGATTTTCAGCTTGATGGGAATTTATGTACCTTCGCTCTCATTTTTAGGTCTAGATTGACCGGACTAATAGTACATTCTAAACTTAAAAAATCGCACGACTACCCAAAAAGCCCCCTAATTGGGTTTATCTTTACAAATATCACAATTAACTTCTAAAACTGATTTGTTTACGCCGATTCTTCATTGCACTCGCATGAAAAACATGAAAAAGTAACATCTGATGATATCGTCTTCACGAGATCGCGTCTTTAATTAGTATTGCCTCGACCATTTTCGTTAGAAGATACCGCTGTATAAATATTCATCATTTTCGTTTAGAAATACCGCAAATAATAGAAAGTTCCGCTATTACAAAAATAGACAATCCGCTATATTAGAAACTTTAGTTCACCCGCTTCACAATATAGAAATACCGCTAAAATAGATAGTGCCGTTAGTGTCTCCCAGTTTTAATTGTGTGGAAGTCACAGAAAGAACCTCCAAAGGGTGCTGGTATTACCGTCGCTCCTTTTCCCCCCTAAAACTCAACCTTTATCCTGCGAGACACGAAGGGTAAGATACAGAGAAAGCAACAGGAAGTTGAACTCCCAGCTATTTACACCATTTTCCGAAAACTTTACAGTCCATTATAATTTGCTAGAACAGATTTGTATTGAAATTTTTTTCATTATACAGATTATAATATGTCTAATACCATTCATTCAATAACAATATTAATTTGTTTTCTGACTTTCTGTAAATGATTATTACTAATAGGCTTTTTTATTATTGAAAGGCTTTTATCATATCAGGTACATTTGCATCTCCGTTTCCCTCGAACTGTCAGTTCATCCTGTGTGTAAAAAGCAAAAACTGATTTATATATATATATATATATATATATATATATATATATATATATATATATATATATATATATATATATATATATAATAAAGTATAAACTTTAAAATAAAAAAACACTTGGTTTATGTTTCACAATATAACGAAAAGTCGACATGTTTCGAGTTATGAACTCATTATCAAGACTTTATACACTGGCCAGCAAAATTAACGCACCACTAAAATTTGGGTCAATTTCAATGTAGCTAAATCTTCAGTAATGACGTTATGCAAAGAGAGAAAATTTAAATTCGAGTTTCAGGCATATACTGGGTGTTTGAAGAAAAACTAGTAAAATGCACAACTTTTGTCATATTCTGTGGGAATTCACCTCAACAGTATAAGGTGTCTCTCTAAGTCAAAATATAGCCCCATCTTTTACAAGCATTTTGTTTTTCTATTCACTTTTTTATCTTGCTTATTAAATGAAATACGGAATTTAATGTAAAACGTAACAACTAAAATTTATTTTAAAAAAATTTGAAATAAAATCTTAAACATTAAAATAAAAAGTCAACAGTGTTTTCTCCCCTATTCCTTATAACTGATTGACATCGACGACCCATATTTTGAACCAGACGTCTAATTTTTGCTTGATCTATATTTGTCCATATTTCCCTCATAATGTTTTCTACATCATCCAAGGAGGCAGGTGGGGGTTGATGATCTCTAAGCTGCCTTTCATTAGATCCCATAAATGTTCTGGTTAATTTAGTTCTATTTTCGCAGTATGTGGTCTGGCATTATCGTGCATTAGTATAAAATTATCTCCAATATAACCAGCTATAGGGATCACATGCTCTGACAAAATTTCGTCAATGTACTTTTCGCTATTTAAAGGTGCTCCATGCAAGGACATGATGTCTGTACGAGCTGCCAAAGAAATTCCGCCCCAAAACATCACAGAGTCTCCATTAAATAACTCGGTTTAGCGAATATTATTTTGTGAATAACGTTCCTTTGGCTATCGAATAATTTCTGAGCTTCGATCCTTGCTGTAGAGATAAAACCTCGTCTCATCAGTGAACAAAACTCATTCCCAATCTTCAGCAGTCCAGTTTACATGTTCCCTAGCAAATTGAAGTCTTTAAGTCTTTTTTCGACATTAAATTCCGTATTTCATTTAATATGTGAGATAAAAACGTGAATAAAAAAACAAAGTGCTTGTAAAAGATGGGGCTATATTTTGACTTAGAGAAACACCTAATACTGTTGATGGGAATTCCCACAGAATATGACAAAAGTTGTGCATTTTACTAGTTTTTCTTCAAACACCCAGTATATGCCTAAAACCCGAATTTAAATTATCTCTCTTTGCATAACGTCATTTCTGAAGATTTAAGCTACATTGAAATTTTTTTTTATCTAAATCGATTCAGCAGTTCGCCAGAAAATTAACTTTGAAATTGACCCAAATTTTAGTGGTGCGTTAATTTTGCTGGCCAGTGTATATATATATATATATATATATATATATATATATATATATATATATATAATATATATATAATATATATATATAAATATATATATATATATATATAATATATATATATATATATATATATATATATATATATATATATATATATATATGGGTGTACGTGTGTGTGTAATCACTTATAAGTACCGAAATGACCCCCCGCACGGGAAACCATATAAAATGGTTCTCGTTGGAATTTCTTAATTTTTTTATATGTTTTTACATCCTTTGTTGTCACCAACATGTGAAATTTTTAAACAGTTTCTATGTCTAGTTTCGATTTTATGAATTTTTGAAATGTTGCGATTAAGCCAATTGCGATAATTGTTTAAAAGAATTTTTCCATGTGCAATTAATTTATTGTAATATTTTTGAGAAAAATTATGTATACAGTTTCCAGAGAATATATATATTTTATCATTTTTCTAACAATTTCAGATCAGTACCTACAGGGTGGCTCTGAAATAGTCACAGAGTTGGTCAAAAATTAAAGTTCATTACATTTTTTGAAATATTTTCTTGAAACTTTTATTGGTATTATATTAAACTCTTTGAGAAAACATAAGGAATTATTTAAGTACTGAAGGTATCTAGTTCATATTATAATATACATATAACGCAGTTATGATAGTAATTTATTCAAACTATATTTAGATAAAATTGAATATTAGAACGTATATTCACAATATCAAAAAACTGTTTATTAATGTTTCCAAAGGAAACCTACTGGGATATTTAATATTATTTTGGTGACGTGCATAGCCCAAATACCACAAGACACTACAAATATGGGAACGATTTTTGTTAGTTTTGTAACTGTCATGTTGAGCTGTTTTGCTTACCTATGTAGGTCGGATCAGAATACAATTTTATGGTTTCTATTTAGGTGGATCATGAATAAAGTAGCGTCTTTAATATTTAGATTTTCTCAAAAGTGTTTGATATAATACCAATAAAAGTTTAAGAAATACTGTTATATACATTAATTTTTGACAAACTTTGTAACTATTTAAGAGTCGCCCTGTAGGGAAAAGAATCATTTTTGATCTGATTATTTCACACTAACAAAGTTTTTAGAGCATTATCACATTTGGCTGCGTCGCAACATTTTAAAAATCCATGAAATCGAAACTAGACATAGAAACTGTTTAGAACCTCCACATTTTATTGATAACAAAGGATATATAAACATATAAAAAAATGAAGAAATTCCAACGAGAACCATTTTATATGGGATCCTTTATCAAGCATCCCAATGTGTAATATGGTTTCATATTTTCCTGAGAAGTTGGCAGAAACAGAGATAATTGGAAAAGATATACCAATATTTAGTATTCGAAATATTTCCTAAGCTTTCTTTTCGAGATCATAAGTGGTTGATTCGTACGAAATCCACTCATTTGCTTATAAAGCGGGAAATTTTCATCGATTAACTGAAATTTATGTTATTTTCAGTTCATGAGGATTCATTTATCCAAATATGAATCTTATACTTCTCATATTATTTAAAAAATATGATTTTGTTTGCTTCTGTATTATTTATAAACAGATCGAAGAAAAAAATGGGTTCTTTTGGAAGTAGGAACATATAATATTCGAATTCACAAGAAATAATTTGGAGTGAAACATTTTCAAAACGAATTTTCGAAAATTACGTAAGATGGTAGCCTATAAAAATATTTTTAACTCATTATTTTCTAATGGATTTTTCAATAATTTTGTATCATCCAAATATATTTTGTATTCCACTAAGTAGATGTGAAACATATTCATAATAAGCTTTTTGAAATATACTCTTGGTAAATTAAGTTGATAAATAATTAAATTATTGATCAAATATATATATATATATATATATATATATATATATATATATATATATATATATATATATATATATATATATATATATATATATATATATATATATATATATATATATATATATATATATATATATATATATATATATATATATATATATATATATATATATATATATATATATATATATATATATTTATATATATATATATATATATATAACGATATATATATTACACCCAGTACTAATGGTAAAATAATTGAATAATTATCATTAACTACTATTATAGGTATAAGCGTATAATATTCTTAACTGATTTTCTTTACAGAGGCTTGAATATAACTCATTATTCCACTGTAAACTACTAAAAATTATATAAAAGTAGAGCCAATATAATTTGATACTCACAAATATAATCGAAACAAACTTTAAAATGATTTGAACTTTTAGTTGTGGTTCACATTATCAGTTCTGAAGAGAATATTGAAAAGCTCGAAAAATATTTAAATACCTACCATGAAGTCACAAATAGAAAACTTAGATCTTTTTAAGGATATCAAAATATTTCTTTCTACAATATTTATAACCATACATCATTTTTCCTAAAATCATTTAAGGTGGATAAAATTAACAATATTCTCATACGTTCCAAACAAATGTGAAATAATATTCATATATTAACAAAATACATTTCAAAATGATCACTGAAATATTTATCATATGCCATATTAGCCAAATACACTGTCAGAAATTAATGAATAAGTTTGGGACTTTAGGTAATTTATGTAATAATATTTTGTCCATCTAAACGAGGTAAAATCATACTGTAAGTAATATACAATAACTGAAATCCCTGCTTATGGATTTCTATTTCCTTTTATTTTCATTCATTCTATTTTCTGATGTAAACAAAGAGATAGAATAATTTTCGAATGAGTCAGTGAGGTCAACCTAAACTAAATTTAAAAATCTATTTCAACTGAATCTAACCTTTGGTTGTTCATTTGTATTTAAAATATAGGTACACATGTAATTTGCCTTTATATCTTAAAAACTGCCCTTTTTCCCACATTACAATTAGAGGAACTATATAGGTAGGTATGACGGAACATTTGGACAAAGTAACCAGGTATCTTTCCAAATGCTGGGTTAAACGATAAGTTGGATTACAATGACTTTATGCCGATTTTGATAAACGTCACCTTGATATGATAATTAAAATGGAAGTATAACCACTTCAAAGGGCATTTATCATTTATCTTAATGTTATTATCAGTCTCTCAATAATTTTCCAAGAAAATATTTTTTTTAATAATCTTCTGGTAAGAGTACTTATCTAAATTTTGTTTGCTTGATTTTCGATTTGTGATAAATTTCTCTCATATTTTTTCACATGTTAAACTCACTAAATAAATAATCAAATATTTGTCAACATATCAATTGATTGATAAAAGTTGATAAAAGCAATGGCTTGTATTCTATGTAGTGTATCATGTTTCATCAACTTGATTGAAAGAAGATACCTAGAGATAAACAGGAAATAAGTATTATCCAGAGAAATATCTTTAGCTGCTCCTCCAAGTACCTACTTTAGTTAGATAATATTCTAAACAAGGTATCCTTAATACTACTTAATTGAACAGATAAGCAACATCTTGATATGCTATGATCATCTATGATAAGTAATGAAATAACCATATACATCTATAAAATCCTGATAGAATAAGAATATGAAATTATCTTGATTTTATTGAAAGAGGCTGACATGAACCTTCTGTCAGATCTATTCATTATTTTTATTGTAACTACCCCTACAGAGAAAGAATATAAATGGATAGATCTGGTGCATGACCGGTGCTTTGAGAAGCCGCTATAAATGATGACAGGATGCATATTAATTAACTCAATCATTAAGCATTAATACAACACAGTAATTATATGTTTAATCGAAAAACTCATCCAAACACCTACCTCATTTTCGTGATCTTTCAATTAAAACACATTTCAACATTAAATTCACAGAAACTACATGGAAAGAAGATTATTGTCTAAAGTGTCATCGTTTACCAACAATAATTAATGTGGTTTTATTTACAAATAAACATGTTTGGTGAATACTTCACTTCCGAACAGCAACAAACGCCATTTTTCTTGAAGTATGCAAGTATGACAAATTCGACATTTCGACCAGCCCGAAGTTACACCAATAGCGATGACGGAACCGGGAAATTCAAATCTCTCCATACGGAAGATTAGCTGACCTCTTGATAAGTATGTACCTATTTCTTAACAAAGGATTTGGAATATTTATATTCCAAAAAAAAACATTCACACTTTTATTTGGAAATAGAGAAAACTATGCTTGTCTAAATGAGTTACATTAAATAATATACTTTCCCGATGAGTAAGACCATACTTGAAAATTATGGATTTCAGTACTTCAAAAATGTTTCACAAGAATCCATTGATTCAACGAAAACGAGTTAGAAATTTAATTGCATTTGTCTGTACGAATTTAAATAATATTTGTAAATTTCTACATTGAGATCTAGTTTTTGTTCACAGGATTTTTTTCATCGTACACCTCCTGCACAAATCTTTAGCCAGTGCTGAGATAGAAAAGGTTCCTGTTTCATTCATAATACATTGTAATTTCTAGAACCTTGTTTGTAAATAATAGTATTAATAGTTTTTTTGAGAAAAATGTTATCAAAAACAAGTGCGAATATCAAGATATTATACATATATGAATAACGATGAAATTCTCAGTTGAATGTTTATATTTTCATTTCATATTGAAAACGATAGAAATCCTGAGGAAATTTACATTTGCAATAATTCTGCTTTGTTCTTATTATAGAATATCTTTAACCCATTGGCGGCAGTATGAGTGGGCCAGGTAATTTGAATCGTGTTAATTTGAAAAAAAAACTTCTCAATAGGTATATTATAAGGTAATACCTTTAAACACTAAATTAAATAATTTTATAAATCCTGGAAAGTCCTAGTTACGCCTATGCTTTATCCTTTTTTGATAGGTTTGTACATGAAATATTCAGGAAAAACTGGATCTCTCGAATTGAATATTTGTTCATAATTATCTTATAGCTGAATAACTGCAAAATTGCCATGACTGGAAATGAAATCAATTCTTGAAATATATCAAATCATCTATTCACAGATGAAGGAAGTATGATTAAGTTTAAACTGCATTCATTTGGATTGTACCTATACTCGTAACAAAGTTCAGCTAAGACTTTATCAGCATTAATTATTTCTGGAAATATACTTTGCAATTTAATACTGGTTTTACATTTGTAGAAATCAAATTTGGAAAACACTTGAATAAATTCCCAGAGTGAACGCAAAATTCCCTGAGAATTCCAGGATATTTTAGGAGAAAAAAAATTCCCTGAAATTTTCAGGATTCCAGGTTTTTCAAGGATGTACACACACTGCTTACATCAACTCAATCCATGTACCAAATATCAACTTTCTAACTCAATCTGCAGAAGCTGTGGAGGAGCAAAAACACGAAATATATATGCAAGAATGCACTCCCTTAACATTAACCTAATATACATTACAGCAAAAATCAGTCGAAAAAGAGGTTTTATTTAGATACACACACCCACCCGAAAAAACCTTGAAGGATGAACTTTGAATAGGTATGTTGTTTAGGATTAATTTCCAAACGGTCTGAGAATGCCAATATTTTCACTGAATTTGCCATAATTTTAATAGTTTTCTTCTGCTTCAATTGAAAATTTGATTCTTCAAACATGAGGATAATCTAGAAAAATTTTGACAATTTTATAATGAAGATAAATAAAAAATATGCTAGGAATATTGAATATTAGAATATAAATATTAAAGAATGAAATCACAATATTAGTGAATTATATATAATATGACCTCCACCAAATGTACTCTCTACTATATTAGTTAAATAATATAACTTTTTCTATGGATGGTTTTAAATTTAAGTTGCTTACAGAAGTATTTGCTTCTGATTAGCTGGCCATATTGTTATACTTATATCAAAGCGTTGAGCTCTTATAACATCAACTCAAAGATGGTTTGTGAATGCCTAGACAAACTAAACGATCTGGGCAGGAACAACAAAGTGATCCTCCTCTGGGTGCCGGGGCATGTCGGAGTGAAGGGTAATGAACAAGCAGACACCCTGGGTGCGTCAACGCCACTAATCGGGCCAGATCCTTTCTACGGAGTTGGAAAATCTTACTTCCAAGAAGAACTCAATAAAGCTGAAGAAGAAATGAGAGCAACATACTGGCAAAGACTTCCAGGACTGAGTCAGGCCAAATTTCTCCTCGGAAAGTTAAACCGAGCAAAATCGAAGACACTGATTAACCTCAGCAAAACTAGTCTAAAGACAATCACAGGATTTCTTACGGGGCATTGCAGACTCAAAGAACAGCTAGATTTAGAGGGGGACAGCACCTGCAGATTCTGCAAGGAACGTCCAGAAACACCCCACCATATGCTGATGGAGTGCTATGCTGTGCACCATGAAAGACTGAACACACTGGGATCATACCAGCTGACTGTAGAAGAAATACCACGAATAGACCCCCTTAAAATCCTCAAATTCCTGAAGGTATTGAGGCTTGAGGGGCTGCTGTAAAACGAAAACACATTGAGAAGCAGAAGAAGATGGGGCACAATAGATCTAATAAGGTCGCAGCGCATCAGTCACCATCCACACCTACCAATACCAATGACCTCCACCAAATGTACTCTCTACTATATTAGTAAAATAATATAACTTTTTCTATAGATGGTTTTAAATTTAAGTTGCTTACAGAAGTATTTAATTCTGATTAGCTGGCCATATTGTTATACTCAAATCTAGTTAATAATAGTTTCACTTTACAAAGTACATTGATAGTTTACTATCATTATCGATACAATAACATAAGCATCTAATATATGTTAATCTCAATAAAGGACTTTATACAGAATAACTTTAATGAATCAAAATCCTATGTGTACATGATTTAATTACACTATATTACATGACAAATGTTTTAAATAGTAAGGATATTGAGTAGATATGATTTGTAGCATTTCAAAATAAAATGGGTTTTAGCTGCCATTTTAATATCATCTAAAAAGTAGTTTACTACTAAATCAACTATCTATTACGGCTCTATTACAACTTCTGATATCACTAATTGATACATAAAATGTGAATTGAAATTTGGTGTACTTTTAGATGGAATTTCATCAAATGTTTAATGACGTTGGTAGTCATTCACAGTTCACAATGATATCCCTTCTTTATGTTTGCAGAGATTTCCAAGTTCGATGTTTGTTGCAAACATTTACGATGTTTGCTAATATGTATTTGATTGTTCACAATTTCTCTTGGATTCTTTATTCACCAACTGTAGCTATATCCTGCCTATTCAAATGAAGTGATATTTTACAGTTATGTCATAATCTCTTGTACCTCCCTAATATGAGTAAAATGGTGAGGGGTAATCTGAAAAAAATGAAATCATATTAAATGAGAATGACAGATTAACAACACCTTTAAATTGTTATTGTACGATTAAATTGATGTAGCAGATTAATAACAATTGTTGATGCAATAAATTAACAAGATGATACCCATATTTTTAAATTCATAACATAATACTTCAGTAAGATATTGAAGTTTATATGACACATTAAAGAAACTTGATAGAAGATTCAAAAGGTCATGAATGAAATGGGATTTCAAATAATTTTAAATACAAGACTCATACTGAAGAGTTTATCATAGATCATTTTGCCATTTCTTTTGTACATTCAGGCTATGTTAGCATGACACGATAAATATCTTCAATTTTATTCTATTAGATTTCTAAGTATCATGCTGAAGATAATTGTGAATAATGAATAGAATTGATGTTCAAGAAAAAAAATTGCAGATGTGTTGCAATTTTTATGCAAATTATTATTATTTTGCATTGGTAGTATCTTTTGGTACGACTCAAAACTATATATGTATGATAAATTGAAGTATAATACAATATAAAATTTTTAATTTCAGTTAAAAATATTAAACAATATGATAAAATCTGTTTTTATATACAGCGATATGATCTTGATGAATTTATTATTATTTATCATGTTGCAATAATTTATAAATGAGTCAATAATTGAATCTTTGTCACTCGCTCATTTATACCATATATAATGGCATAATAAAACTTCAATATTATCATTTGTAGCCATACATAGGTAGATACCTTCTTAAGGACTAGTTCTGCTTCTGAGAATAATTTGAGGAATACCTCATTCATTCGTTATTCATTTTATATATTCAGTTCTTGTTTCAATTAGCCATGTGAACTCCTTCTTCAGTATCTAAAATTAACAGGGATGTAAACCAGAACAGCCAATAAATGATGAAGATTATCAATTTACCTTCCTCAAACGTAACTTTTATTTTAATCATTATTGAAAACAACTTCCAGAAAATATTCCATTCCTTTATGTTTGAATGTGTATAAATTGAGATGTTTGTTTGATTCAAACTTGGATATATCCATCTTGCTTTACGTTCTTAAAATAGAAGTTAGGGTATTTTTATATGAATATACTTATTGTGAATCACTTTTTTCTTTCAAAACAAATTTAAATTGATAACTAGGTAATAGATATAAACAATAAAGTAACCTAAAAATGACATTTCACAATGTTGCCAACCCAACAAACAACCATCAAATTATGTTGGCAATAGCAGAAATTAATTTGAAACAAAAAATATGAGTTGATACCATAAAAGTTAATTAAGTAAAACAAAACATAGATGGTAAACCTACTTAAAACTATTTACCATCTAATTTTTACGATTGCACAATGAACACAAAATCTGATATTATTTCGGATTTTGTATAAACGAAAGAATATTAATATTTTTTGGTTTAATACATCTAAGCTAAGATATTCGCTATTTCTAGTAGTCAGAAGAAATTTCATGGTAAACCCTATTAGTCTATTGGCAAAAACAAAAGTGTTCTATGGATACCTTTATCTCTAAACCTAGAGAATGATGTTGATGTGGTTAGATTTGATCTAAACCTCAGTTTTAAAAAAAATCATAACTGAACACAAAATTAGTAAATTTATTTTTTATTAGTGTACAGTGCTACGACAAATATTTATACTCATAAGAAATGATCAATGGAAATTCAAATTTTTTATTTCTCTGTCTGAAGTTTTTAAAGTGCATATAGTTTGAAAAATCTTTCATATTCTTTTTTAGTGTCATATATACTTATAATTTAGTTAAACATTTTTATTTTTTAAACAGATACTAATTTGTTTCTGTATTATGTTACTAATAATGATTTCAGTTTTAAACACGTTTCAATTTCATGACTTTTATGAGAGAAAAAGAATATAACAATTAAATAAATAATAAATTAAAAAAAAAGAGAATGTTGATTCTTATTTTTGTGTATAGTTGTCTTTTCAAAAATGCCTAGCTTAGTTGATGGTAAAGAAGAAGTTTTATCAAACATTGTTAAGAGAAAAATAATTAACAACAACACTGGTGATAGAATGGAAACTTCTTTTTTGCTAGATAAAAATGCAATGTCTGTATAAATTTTCCGATAAGAGATACTACTGATTATTATGGAAAATATATTTCATCATATGTTATATGTATGACCTATTCTAAAGTTAAAAGAATATATTATTGTAATGTCTCATGTAAACAGGAAAAATTAACATTTATTGTGTTATTGTTGATCAGTGAATAATAAAGCATTAAAATAACTGAATACTTGACTGAGCATAATAAGTTCCAGCAAGAGTAGGTAGGTACCTAAAATAAAAGAATTTGATATATTGCAAAATATTTATTCAAAAAATATACATTGTATTCACAAATCTCAAGTATAATACTTTTTCTTATATTAAATAAATATGGCATATAATATAATACAAAAACGTACAACATTTAATGCGATACTTACAAAAAAAATATACACATTCAACATTCTTCATCGTAATCCATAATCGTATCAAGATCAAAGAGTCTACATAATATGAGATGATTTAAAGCTATAATTGAAAAATGTCCTAAGGTGAAGAGGACGGAAGTACAAAAAGATTTGACGATTTTATACAACGATTTTCATCGTGAGATGTGACTAGGAATGAATCCGCGGGTGATTCAGAAATATGAAAAGAAACAAAAGAGGAGAAACAGGTCTAAGAATGCAATCCTACCGACTGCGCTAGTTTGGATGATATCGGTTAGTGTTTCTATAAAATCGTCAAATTTTCTTTGCTTCTTGACATTTAGTATTGGTATCCTCCGTTGTTGGGGCGACCACTGCCGTAACCTCCTCCGTTGGAAACTTGTTCGTAGGAGATTTTTGGTTTGTAACCTTCATTGTCAGCGATGTATTCTACTACTTGCCTTCTGCCGTCGGGGAGGAGGACGTAGTATCTGCCTTGAGCAACATCTCCTTGGCGTTGTTCTTCGTGACCAAAGTCGTTTCCAGAAGCTGGGTCTTCTACTTTGTATTCGAATTGGTAGTTGGCTGGCTCCTGTGAATATAATGAATGTAGAATATAGATCCCGTTTGATATGAGATATCATTATATGTATGATGTTTCTAAAAAATATAGAGCTTTTATGTTGAGCAAATCATTTTCTACTAACAGATCTGTCTTCGTATCCCCCGTTGCTGGCATAACCTCCGTTGCTGGAATAACCTCCGTTGTTGGCGTATCCTCCATTAGAGGGGGGAAGGTAGTTGTTGGTTGGTGCTCCGTATTGGTTATTTGGTCTGATTACAGCTTGGGTTTGAGCTGGGGCGCCGTAGGAGCTGCTTGGAGGTGTGTATTGGTTCTTGGGTGGTCCATATTGGTTGCTTGGGAGGTACTGGCTAGATGGTACGGGGGGTTCGGCAAGTACGGCTGCTACCAAAGCGAGGAAAGCTACAGCGACCTTGATAACAAGTTTAAGAAAATCATTAAACAATTAAGAAAATTTTATTCTCGACATATTGTCAGTACTTCGAAGTACCACTATTTAGGACATAAGAACTGTTTATTATGTTACCAAGCTAGTTAGTCGGGTATGTTAGGTACGCTGGCTAGTATTTGGGAGGTCTCGGGTTCAAACCCCGAGGCCGACTGGTCTGCCATGAGTTTTTCTCAGAGGTTTCCTCATGGTAATGTAAGTCACTGCATGCAAACTTATAAGGCGAATGCTGGACCAGTATTAATCCTCTGAATCCTACCCACACTTCCTATGTTCCATAAAAATCCCGTCTCACCTATCCTTAATGCACTTGTACATACAAGTGTATCCTCTGATCTGGCTGAAGGAGTTAATCACAAACTCAAGCTGCCCGCCTCCCTGACACATACTTCAGGGAGGAATGAAACACGTGTGTTTCCTTTTATTATGTTGCACTTGATAATCAGATTTTCATTGCTATGTATATTGGATATAATTTCGTGAATATTATTAGAAATAGTGTTTTAGAATATCAACTTCCACATGCATGAGCAGAAAATCAAACGGAGGAAAATGTAGAGATAAAAATTTCGAAACCAATGCTTTCTTTAAGGGTTTGGTTAATGAATACGAATGAATGTGTTGTTGAGTAAGGTTTGATGCTTAAGTTATTTGAGTATTCAAGTTAAAAACTAACTCATTTTTTATTAGACAAATTTGGAAATGTTAGTATGTTACTACAATGAAATCTCTAATATAATGAAATTCTCAATCTGAACACAGTTAAACGACATTGCGAATTACATCAATTTCAAATCAGGAAGTACTGAATATCTATGCATAAATTTGTTGAATGTTAATTCATTTATGTAGAGAAAGCTGCAGTAATGACAATATTTTTACAAAATTCTAATAAGGTTGATCTCATTAGATTTCAACGCGTGGAATTTTTTTTAATGGGTGAGTATGTATAGGTAAGTACCTCTATATTAATGCGATTACGTATTGAATAATCAGATTTAATGATTAAATACTCATCTAAAACCTGTTATTTATCCATAAATTGTGTTTTGTAAGACCGAAAACATGTCGAGCCACTGTTCAATCATTAGAAATTGCAAGGTTTTAGAGTTATCCATAAAAGTGATGAATTAATGCGGAAAATTCCCTCCGACTTGAATCAAACCTAGGTGAGCTCACCAAACGTGAGATACGCTAACAAATGCGCACTTCAGGTAATTCTATCAAAAATTTAACGTTCTTCACTTTTACTTATGGCAAAGTAACTAGTTTACGTTGTGTAACAGACACAAATCCATTTTATTAGCTAATCAAACTCACGCCTACAGTTGTGGAACGATTATGGAAAACGATCTCATGTTAAGTTTTAATAAGGAATTTTGATGGCTCTTTTGAGATGAGGATGCGGGTGAGTGTTGTACTATATTAATTATACGTTATTATTGGACTCTTGAGATTACAAACATCTTGTGGGCAATGAATTGTGTACGGTGAGAATCTCTGGAAATATTTCAGTACTTTATTAATACAAGTCGTGAATAAACTTTGCTAGATTACGGGGAGTATCTAAGGAGCGATTTGAATAAATGACATTGAAGTCATCTATTATGACTATCAGATGAAGCCAAAATGTAGATACGAATTTTTATGCGAATTGAAGTTATCCAAAAAATTCAAATCCAAAAAAATTATCCTGTTTTTGATGTGAGGAGTAAGATTAGCTTAATTTTAAGGTAAAGTTCAGAGTAGTGCAGTTACAATATAGGTTAAATGGAGCGCTATATGGAAGGTGACAAATCAGTAACCTGACCATAGAATTAATGGATGAAATAATTATAGAAATCAGAGCCTATGTCCTTGTCCTAAAGTTATAAGAAAAGAAGAAAAAGGAAAGTGCCAAAGGCAAGTTTTGAAGAGGACGTAAACGTAATATACGTAGCCCGTAGCTTTAGTTTTTCTTATGTTCTTTCAACTGTTAGTAGACAATATTTATTAGTTTTTGAATTGATATATGTTGATATTTGAGATTGATAAGATGAATCATTGAATGAATAAATCAGTTTTAAGATATAAATTTATTCTTTGAAATTTACTCGAGTACTTGATACTTTCGATATATTCTGATGCTAATATCTGTCAGAAAATTTGGAAAATATTGAATATACCCTTGAATAGATGAACATAACATTTTTTTTTATTATTTAAATTTTACTTTTGTGTACCTTGGGATTTTGATTGAATTACTGAATAGTGCTGAAGTGCTTAGTCAGAACGTGAATTGAAATAGGTAAGTAAATGAAAAGAAAATATCTCAAAATTGAAAATAAAACGCTGAGAAAGATTAGAATAATAAATTCATCACATAGTAATTTTGTATTGCAGTTGCGAATTGCCGCCTAGTTGTGTTTCTGTATTAATGATTTTTAAATTGAGATGAATAGTGTTTAAGTTTCAAATTCATTATTGAGTATTCAAGAGAAAATTTGAAATAAATTTTCAATTGAATACTTTTTCAATCCAGTTGTTAATTTATCTTCATAAATTTTCAAATGAATATTTTTATTTAACAGTTGGTGTATTCATTTTAAACATTTAGATATGAGGACTAGTTATCTTTTTGTAACTTGAATAATAGAAAAATGAGAATGTATTTCAAGCTGTATAATGAAGCCAAACAAAATGCTCAAAATTTCGGAATATTGAGTATACCATAGAATAAATACTATTTCCTATTCTTTGAATAGACTCACTAACTCATTTATTGACGTTGAATATCTTTTCCTGAAAGAATTTTACAGTTTAATTTGATTGGAGTGATATCCATTTTTATGTTCTGAAAGTGCTTATAATTTCAGAAATTTTTCGAAAATTCAATTTATCAATAAAATTTCTAGAATTTTCGGAATACATTAATGGAATATTCAAGACTTTACTTTGATATATGTCAGCTATGACTATATTTGTTCTGAAAATGCTTTTAACTTGAGGAATTATCAATTATATTTCGAAAATTTTCGACACATTTATGGAATGTTTAAGACTGCTATGACTTTGTGTTTTGAAAATGATGGTTTTTCTTTGTTATTCGTTAAAATGTAAAATTTTGAAAAATTAAAGGTTTTCAAGCGGTAATTCACTAGATATGCTAAAAATATGAGTGACCCATACCTTCATGATTAATTTTGCACGAAATTGATAGTGTTACACAAAAACCGAACTTGTATCAGTAGGTAAACTGATGCTAGAGGAAGATGCGTTTGATCTGATTTGAAAGAACCACCCGTGAGCTTATATACAAAAATTCCAAATAGTGGGTGTATTTCGCTAAATGCTTCACTTTCATCCCAAAACATGGTATCCTACCGCGAAATTGAACCCCCTCTCACTCAACATCAACGTATTGAGAAGATGTTACCTTGTTCATCTTTCGTGTTCATCCTTTTACGGTGTTTAGTTTATTATCTTGCTACGGTTTAGTTGTTACAATTCTGCAAGAGGAACGACTACTTGAATCTAGTTCACTGATGTGTCGAGAATATCACATTATCGCGAATTATTTTCATCAGAAAGAATTTTTTTAACATTTTTTTCTAATCTGTTGTAAAGTTGTGCTTTTTCGTTATGATTGTTTATCGTGAATTGAAAAAATGAAAAAAATATTATTGAAATTTGGTAGAAAATTATTATTTAATTTGTCTTGAACAAATTACAAAAAAATAATTGTATTGTGAAAATCGCAGTAATTTTGAGTGACTTTTAAACGAATTGATAGTTCTCTGTGAAATAATTTGTTTTTGAAACTTCTTTTATATAATTATCAGAAAGAATTTTTCTAACATTTTTTTCTAATCTGTTGTAAAGTTGTGCTTTTGAATTCTTGTTTGGATTTCGAAGAATAATCGTGTTTTATCGAATAATATTTTGAATTAAAAAATGAATTAATAGTTATGTTCTGTGTTGTTCTGATAATTTGTTTGAGAAAAATTATTAAAGTGTTCTCTATAATTACCAGTAATCAATTATATATTTTTCAGGTCAAAATGAGATTATTGATATTAAAACAATGGTTAAAAATAACAATTTACACATTTATTATAAATGGTACCGGTAATAATTTAGAAAAAATAATAAATCCAAAGTTCATAAAGTTAATAAATCAGGAGTTTATAAAATTAATTGTGGCGATTGTGATAAGTTTTACATTGGTAGAACTTTCAGAAGTTTTCAAACTAGAATTTCAGAACACAAAGGTAGCTTTGTTAATCATAAGTCGGATTCACATTATGCAAACCATTTAATCCAAGAAAATCACACATTCAATTTCGATTTTAAAATATTAAATACTGAAAGTAAGGGAATTAAACTTAATTTTTTAGAATCATTACAGATAAATAAATACAAGCATTCCGGCCTCCTATTGAATAGCCAAATCGATCATACTTCAAGCCCCCTTCTTAATCTTTTCAAAATTACCGAACTACCTGTCTAGCAGTTCAGATTTGGTTTTTCCTTTTCTAATAATTATTTGTAACCATATTTGTATTTACCCCTTCTACATAATTTGTCATTTCTTGTTTTCGATATAACAGAGAATCATTGTTAGTTTGCCATTAGCATCTGAAGAAGGTGAAGTTCCACCGAAACGTGCGTCATGCGTTATTTCTTATAATAAATGTGTAAATTGTTATTTTTAACCATTGTTTTAATATGTTTATTAATTTACACCAAGTATCGGCCCAATCAATCCAAAAAATGAGTTTATTGAATCGAAAAACGGATCTGGAAGTTTTTTCTACAATCATCTTTCAATTTTTCTAATATGAGAAGTCAAAACGTTCTTGAAAATACAATGAATATCAATATTTATCGAAGTAGGTGAATGGTTCACTGTGATAGAAAATATTTTTGTTTCGTGATTTTCTTTTAAATTAGGTACCTATTTAAAATTCCTCAACTTGAGTTCAATTTATAGAGATGTAGTTGTCATGTTCAAGAATTGTTGATGCTATTACGCCATTAAAATTTTAATGAAAAACTTTTGCTAAATTGTTGAAAAAATATTTAAAGAGATACCCAAAAATGGAGAAATATTCTGCAAACATCAGATGGTTGAATTAAATATTTGATCAATAGTTATTGTTAGTACGGCACTATATGAATATATTGGATTTTTTATCGGATATGCTGTATCCATTCTAAGACGCGAGGCTTAACTCAGTTTAAAAAGTTATAGTTAGATAGTTATAATTTGATAAGACTATAGTGAGATATCAACCTAATATCTTCGACTAAAATATAGGAATTGATGAGGGGAGTTTTAGTTGAATGTTTACAGGTATATTAAGGATGGGTGAGATATTTTAGGGAATAGAGGAAGACAGACGAGGTTCTGAGGGTGAAAAACAATCCCAGAATTGGGCTTTCAAAGTTTACAAGCAGTGACTTACCCATGTCATTAGCAAAGTTCATGGTATATCAGTTGATTCTAGAGTTCGAACACAGGACCACCCTAATGAAAAAAGATGTGCATGACTGCTCAGCTATTAGCTCTGCGTATAGTGTACCGAAACGCACCATAATTATTCAGTGGAAATTCAATAAATTTTTGATTTATTAAGATGTTCAATAATTTTCATCAAGTGTCGACAACTTGAATTCAAATATCAAAAATTAACAATTTGTGAACATGTTTTGTTTACTAACCCACTATCAATATTATTTTTTAATAAAAATGGAACGTTAAGTAAAGTCTTTATTTTAATTACTTATTAAATATGTTTCACTAAATGATTAGCAAAAACTCAGTGTGAGGTTTACATGTATCTGTCATTTGTTATTATGGTTAACAAAGTATGCATGTATTTATCAATTTTGTACAATTTTGTATTCAATGTTGGTATGAGTAAGTTTATAAATACCAGCATAAACTATTATCAATTTGGTATAGCTACCGAATAACTATTGTGCGTTTCTGCAGAGTTAGTGTTTTAAGCCGTATTTTCCCTGGAAATAAAGACTATTGCACTGTATTCAAAGTCAACAGTGAGGTGCAGGAGTGGTTTTTGAATCCGATTTATATCTCCTGGGCAACAGGTTTTCAGGATTTTTTGATGTGACCGACAATATTTTTATTTTGTCGAGCTCGAGCAATAAGGTAATATTAATATATAATTAAGAAAGACAAAGTTAATCAACTAACTGCTGTTCGCAGCGAAACGTCGGAGGAATCAGAATCAATATGAAACAATGATTAATATACCACTGTTTAATACCTACCAGTAATATTTTATGGCAAATAAAGGATTATGTAATTATAGAAATGTAGTTTTCTATCTGTTTCCTAAATAGAGATATGGAACACCGCGCCACTGTTGCAGGACCCTGTTTATATATATATATATATATATATATATATATATATATATATATATATATATATATATATATATATATATATATATATATATATATATATATATATATATATATATATATATATATATATATATATATATATATATATTCAGGGTCCTGCAACAGTGGCGCGGTGCTCCATATCTCTATTTGGGAAACAGATAGAAATCTACATTTCTATAATATTACCGTATTGCTCGTGCTCGACAAAATAAAAATATTGTCGGTCACACAGGGTGTTCAATTTCTTCTGGACGGATATCAACTATGTTTTTTCAAATGGCAACCTATATTTTTTGTCGCCTTTTCGGTTTCTACATAGAAAATAAAAGATACTTTGTATAGATCCTCATTTCGAAAATATTTACGGTTTTCGAGATTTTTTGCATTTTTGATTTTTTTTTCAATTTTGGTCACTCAGAATATTTGAAATTATGAAGTTATGCCAAGTCCAATTGAAATTTATTTTTGGTCAAATATTCTACATTGGTAACTCTCTCAAACGATATATCTGAAATCAACCTGCGATATACAGGGTATGAAAAATCGCTTGCCATATATTGTAAATAAAAATGTACAGAATCTTCCTTATTTCAAATGGAACACCCTGTATATTATAGATCCAGAAGAAGCGTTAAGAAAAGCTCTACAAATGTCATGAAGTATTCCCTATGGTTAAGTTTACTAGTTTTCCTTAAAACAGCGAAAAATGGCAAATATTCAAATTTCTTCGCTATAATCTCAATGAACGACTTTTTTCATAAATAACCTGTTGGTAGATAAACAAGTTGTGAATTACACCACAAAATATACCTGGTATATTTAAAATAATTTCAATAATCTCAAAATTTGAGCCACATTCTTTCGATCTAAATCAACCTTTCAGCGAATAAAATATTTATTGGAAATCGGGTAGTCTGGCAAATGACAGATCAAAATATTTGCCTTCAAATAAGTATTGAAATCTTTAGTGATTCGTTAAGTAGAAATTTCGGTATGATTTCATCAGAATAAAAATAAATTATCTTTTATTTTCTATGTAGAAACCGAAAAGGCGACAAAAAATATAGGTTGCCATTTGAAAAAACATAGTTGATATTCGTCCAGAAGAAATTGAACACCCTGTGTGACCGACAATATTTTTATTTTGTCGAGCTCGAGCAATAAGGTAATATTATAGAAATATAGATTTCTATCTGTTTCCAAAATAGAGATATTGAACACCGCGCCACTGTTGCAGGACCCTGTATATATATATATATATATATATATATATATATATATATATATATATATATATATATATATATATATATATATATATATATATATATATATATATATATATATATATATATATATATATATATATATATATATACAGGGTGTTTCAAATGTGAGGTAAAATATTTAAAGAAGTGAATCTACATGAAAAAATAATGGTAGTATGCCATATAAACTATGGTACGAAAACGATTCCTTTTCGAAATATAGGATGTTAAAGTTTCAAGGAAAAAATTAATTTTTTATTGTCATTTTCATTCCACTTTGAATATTTCCATGAAATTCAGTGTACAGCTTTTATGCATTACAGAGCATTTTTTGGTGTGAAAATATTTTTTAAATTTCCACCAGTGGCGTCCGTATAGGATACGGACTAAATATTTATTTAAAGAAAAAATGGTACGCCACTGCTTTTTCTAAGAATAGAAATCTTTTTCGTAATCCCTATTTCATTTAGAGCAAATTAAATCTCTGAATTTTTTTTCGTAGGACACATGGTTTTCGCGTAAAAAAATCAGAAACATTTCTCTGTATGATCATATGGCTATAATTGAATGTTCATTAATGTACTAACAATAATTGATAACAATGTGAAATAATGAAAACAAATCTAGTACTTAATAAGTTAAATTAAATGTTGAAAGTGTCCTCCTCTTGCTACAGTTAGAACCTTCAATACGACGGGACGAATTAATTTCTTCCTTGAAACTTTAACACCCTGTATTTTGGAAAATAATCATTTTCGAATCATAGTTTATATGGCACAGTATCATTATTTTTTCATGTAGATGCACCTCCTTAAATATTTTACCTTACTTTTAAAAGACCCTGTATATATATATATATATATATATATATATATATATATATATATATATATATATATAAATATATAGTATATATATATATATATAATATATATATATATATATATATATATATATATATATATATATATATATATATATATATATATATATATATATATATATATATATATATATATATATATATATATATATATATATATATATATATATATATATATATATATATATTGCTAATAATTATCAAAAGATTAAAAATAGATCACGGGCAACAACAATTCAAATAAATAAATATATATATATATATATATATATATATATATATATATATATATATATATATATATATATATATATATATATATATATATATATACCGGGTGTCCACGGAAGGAGGCTCGCCCCTATAACTTTTTTGTTTTCGGAGATAATGAAATGAAATTTACAGGATCTGTTTAATGCATGAAACTGCATTTTTTGACAAGTAAGTAAACTTCATGCAACTTCCGGTTTCACCGGAAGTTACATAAACTTTCGATTTTCAAATGGGACACCGGGTATATTTTCAGTTTTTTTGTCTCGATATGATATTTAGAATAAAACCATGTATTATTTGTTACTTTTTGTAACCGTTTTTTTATTTTTTCTTCGAAATTAATTTTTATTCTAGAGGGCTATGGATGCGTTCAAATAACTAATTTCGGTCCTAAAATGTATGTTAAAATACAACTTCACTGTTTTCGATCAAAATGTTCCAGCTATGTGAAGTTTAATTTTAAAACTTTTATTACCATTTTTTTTCAAATGGCAACATGGTGGCTCGTCGGGTTAAAAAAAAAAGATAATTTTACTACGATTGATTTGATACCGCACTCTAGGTATTAGGTTGAAAGAAAACTTTCGATGAAAACCTGAAATCCTATAACCTTAGTTCTTTCTTTAAATGAAGAATCTTATTGAGATTAAAATAACTTTTGAAATCATCGAGTAGCCTGTGACCAACACAACTGAAACAAAATAAGTCCGAAGCCACGCCCACAAATCTACATCCCAGGACGGTAAACAGGGTCATTTTAGGACCGAAATTATTTATCTGAACGTATCTATAACCCTCTAGAATAAAAGTTTATTAAAAAATTGAACAACGGTTACAAAAAGTATCAAATGATACATGGTTGTATTCTAAATGTCCCATTTAAAAATCGAAAGTTTATATCACTTCCGGTGAAGTTGCATGAAGTTGAGTTACTTGTCAAAAAATGCAGTTTTATGCATTAAACAGATCCTGTAAATTTCATTTCATTATCTCCGAAAACAAAAAAGATATAGGGGCGAGCCTCCTTCCGTGGACACCCGGTATATATATATATATATATATATATATATATATATATACATATATATATATATATATATATATATATATATATATATATTTATATATATATATATATATACATATATATATATATATATATATATATATATTTTTTATATATAATATATATATATATATATATATATATATATATATATATATATATATATATATATATTATTTATTCGAATTGTTGTTGCCTGTGATTTATTTTTAATCTCTTGATAATTATTAGCAATAACAGACTGGTTGAATCTTAAAAAACTCGATTTAATTAATGAATTGACGTTTCACTATGACACATTCATAGTTATTCAAAATTTTTTGAACAAAATTGAAAATTCTTTGACATTTATTGACTTGATAAAATTGAATAGATAAGATTGATCTGTCTTGTTAAAAATTTCTTTTCAGTCTAATATTAACATTCAAAATTGTTTTCATTAGAAGGCAAGGAAAACTACAGAACCTTTACCTATGTAATGTTCGAAAATAATAATAATAGGGTACTATTTATTTAACAGAAAGAAATTAGTCACGGGAAAATATTAAAAAAGTAGTGCAGAATTATCGGTATAGAAAGTTTATATGGAAGCAGCCGTTGACACGTGTTTCGGACTCTTTGGTCCTCATCAGAACGGCGTAGCTAAGTCTTGGATTGAAAAATTTTGGAGATGAAAAATAGTTTAATAAATAAAATCCTCTGTTATGGAAGAAAAATCACTTATTTGTGGTTTATTGTTTGAACTCTCCGGTATGGGAGATTTGGTCAAACTTTGCCACGGAGGCGATTAATTCCATCCGAGAGATCTTAGAAAGAGTAAATTGATATTAAAAAAGAAAATTAGTTTTGGGAAAATATTAAACAAGTAAAGCAAAAATTATCGGTATAGTTCGTTTATATGGAAGTAGCCGTTTTTAATGAAATTTTTATAATAAAATCCTCTGTTATGGAAGAAAATCACTTATTTGTGGTTTATTGTTTGAACTCTCCGGTATGGGAGATTTGGTCAAACTTTCCACGGAGGCGATTAATTCCATCCGAGAGATCTCAGAAAGAGTAAATTAACATTAAAAAAGCAAATTAGTTTTGGGAAATATTAAACAAGTAAAGCAAAAATTATCGGTATAGTTCGTTTATATGGAAGTAGCCGTTTTTAATGAAAATTAATCGAATTAATGGAATTAATCGCCAAATTTTCAATCCAATACTTAGCTACGCCGTTCTGATGAGGACCAAAGAATCCGAAACACGTGTCAACGGCTGCTTCCATATAAACGTTCTATACCGATAATTCTGCACTACTTTTTTAATATTTTCCCGTGACTAATTTCTTTCTGTTAAATAAATAGTACCCTATTATTATTATTTTCGAACATTACATAGGTAAAGGTTTCTGTAGTTTCCCTTGCCTTCTAATGAAACAATTTTGAATGTTAATATTAGACTGAAAGAAATTTTAACAAGACAGATCAATCTTATCTATTCAATTTTATCAAGTCAATAAATGTCAAAGAATTTTCAATTTTGCAAAAATTTTGAATAACTATGAATGTCATAGTGAAACGTCAATTCATTAATCAAATCGAGTTTTTTAAGATTCAACCAGTCTGTTATTGCTAATAATTATCAAGAGATTATATATATATATATATATATATATATATATATATATATATATATATATATATATATATATATATATATATATAAGACCAATTGAGTTGACTTTTTTTGGCATCAGGGGTGGATCTTGAGGTAGCACGAATCTTTAAAATTCAGTCAAAATTATGTATCTCCAAAACAGTAGTAGCAAAAGATGTAGAAATAAATGATGACCAAAATACCGGAAATTCAACCTTCTAAGCTCTTTGGGGGGTATATGAAGCGGAAAAAAGGGTGTTGACGTAGTTTTACACCCCTCTAAATTGATATCAAGTTTTGAAACTTGGTACGTTGATTAAATTGATGTTAGGGAAGTGCCATTTGGTGGAATAAACTTCTTCTTAGACTGTCATTTTTATGAATAGATCTTATTTTTTTCTTATTTGTTGAGGGTTTGCGCACGTCCATTACTTTTGTACATTGAGCTTGAATGTTGACATTTAGAACGTGGTTTAAGTTGATGTTAGGAGGTATCTTTTGGGGGATTCAAATATTTTCTTCAATGAACAAAAACAAAACTTGAATTTACTACGTTTATTATCACAAAAATACTTTGAAAAAATATAACACTACGATTGCAATTTCGGTCACTAGACCATCATCGGGCAGATTGAATTAAGAACTTAATACATAATTATTATAGATTTGACGCTTACGGGTGGGGAAGAATTATTGCAGGTACCTAAATAGACAAGAGGAACATATTTCAAGAAGGGCTAATAGAAATGGATTTCCCAAATTGGTACAATGAAATGTTCTTAGAAAAATCATTATTGTTTGAATACACTAAATATAGGAGAATATATCAAGTCAATCTGGTCGTTCAGCAAGATATCTTTTGCATTATGATTGAGTTTAAAAATTTCTTATGATTCAAGTAAGTAAGTTTGGTTCTTGGTATTTTTCTGATAATAAACGTAGTAAATTCAAGTTTTGTTTCTGTTCATCATGTTAAATTATCACGTAGTAACGACGGATTTCATCAACTATTTATTTTCTTTAATTATCGACATTTCAAATTGGAGATTCTATGTTTTCTCGTGGGGTTTAAGGTTTTTTGTATAAAAAAAAAACAAAAATGAGCGGAAAATACCAATTTAATGAAGAAACTCTACTGCTCATGCGTATGATGTAAAAATACTTTGATTTGTTTTTGATTTGTTCTATCCGAAATAATTTCTCTTCGTGTTTTCAATTATTCGTTAGTTTTCAATCATTTCTCCGAATTGTTCGAGCTTTGGCTCATTTGAAATTTATGAGATTACCATAACAAAATATTATATTAAACATTGATCTGTCTTGTACAAAATTTATTTCACCTAAATTCATTTTGTTTTAAGTAAAGTATGCTATTTTGAGATTATTTTTATTTGGATTGATTGGGCCGATACTTGGTGTAAATTAATAAACATATTAAAACAATAGATATATATATATATATCTATATATATATATATATATATATATATATATATATATATATATATATATATATATATAATTATTTATTCGAATTGTTGTTGCCTGTGAACTATTTCTAATCTCTTGAAAATTATTAGCAATAACAGGCTTGTTGAATCTTAAAAAACTCGATTTTATTAAAAAGTTGACGTTTCGCCACAACATTCGTGGCTTTATCAAAACTTTTGAAAAAATTGAAATTTCTTTGACATTTATTGATTTGAAAAAATTTGAATAGAAAAAGACTACTATGTTTCACCAACATTTTTCGGCTGTGGCCGTTCTTTGTTATTTATTACGTGCTATTCAGTCCAATATTAACATTCAAATCTGTTATTATTAGATGGTAAGGGAAACCACAGAAACCTTTACCCACGTAATGTTCGAAATAGGTTCAAATTATTTTGATTTTGAAGAGTCAAAGAATAGGGTACTATTTATCTTTTTTTCAAAAATTGTCTTTAAAAAGACAAAATTACAAGTAATGTCTTTTTAAAGACAACAATCAAATATTTTAAACCTATTTTGTACATTACGTGGGTGAAGGTTTCTGTGGTTCCCTTCCCATCTAATATCAACAGACCTGTCTGTTGATATTGGACTAAATAGCACGTAATTAATAACTGAAGACGGCCACAGCCGCAATAAGAAATTTTTGAAAAAAAGATAAATAGTACCCTATTCTTTGACTCTTCGAAATCAAAATAATTTGAACCTATTTCGAACATTACGTGGGTAAAGGTTTCTGTGGTTTCCCTTACCATCTAATAATAACAGATTTGAATGTTAATATTGGACTGAATAGCACGTAATAAATAACAAAGAACGGCCACAGCCGAAAAATTTTAGTGAAACAGTAGTCTGTTTCTATTCAAATTTTTTCAAATCAATAAATATCAAAGTAATTTCAATTTTTTCAAAAGTTTTGATGAAGCCACGAATGTCGTGGCGAAACGTCAACTTTTTAATAAAATCGAGTTTTTTAAGATTCAACAAGCCTGTTATTGCTAATAATTTTCAAGAGATTATATATATATATATATATATATATATATATATATATATATATATATATATATATATATATATATATATATATATATATATTTATTCGAATTGTTGTTGCCTGTGAACTATTTCTAATCTCTTGATAATTAATTAGCAATAACAGGCTTGTTGAATCTTAAAAAACTCGATTTTATTAAAAAGTTGACGTTTCGCCACGACATTCGTGGCTTTATCAAAACTTTGCTAAAAAAAAATGAAAAAGTTTTGATAAAGCCACGAATGTCGTGGCGAAACGTCAACTTTTTAATAAAATCGAGTTTTTTAAGATTCAGCAAGCCTGTTATTGCTAATAATTATCAAGAGATTATATATATATATATATATATATATACAACATATATATATATATATATTTATATATCTATATATATATATATATATATATATATATATATATATATATATATATATATATATATATATATATATATATATATATATATAAACATATGGTTGAAAATGGCGATGTTTTTTCAATACTATGAATATTAAATTAATTTCTGATTCGATGAGGGATTCCCATGAACCATTTCGACCTTTCGAATTCAAGAATTTGATGAATGATGTTTCAGTATCAATGAACGTGTTAAGTTATTCATCATTTATGTAATAATTAGTTCAACACTTATTTCAACTAATAATTCAGTGGGTAAGTCGATCACTAGACTCTTCGTACGTTCAACTGAAAGGCTAATGAAAGTAATACACATCATGAGTAATTACGTTAGATGACTCAATATCTACACACCGAATATGGCAGATACCACAGCCTATAAGATATTCATGAAAGATATTCGTTGGAGGAAAAAGTCTTGTAACGAATATTAGAGCTATTTTACTAAATAAAGCCAAAGTATATTATTATACTGTATATTGATATAATCTTGGTATAATCAATGAATCAAATCAAATCAAATCATCTTTATTTGTGTCAGTATACAATTGTATTTATTTACAACCATATATGTAATGCTGTCATTACTAACATCATTGAAGGTTGGGAAGTGTCACATTACACACCTCTACTTCCCGCCCTCACTTCCCGCCCTCATTTCCCGCCCTCACTTCCCGCCCTAATTTCATCTATTCTAGAAGAATATTATTTTTTTTTTGAAATAACACATTTTTTCGACAAATTTTATAATACCGATTCAATAGCAAACAATAAAAAAAAACAATGAACTAAAATACAACAAACTACTTATTGATATTAATCGTTAAATTTGAATTATTGTAAGCATTTATTGAAATATTTAGGCCTGTACCAGCGCTGGTCCCAGTTGTCCCTTTGGGCAACAAATTAATTTCATGTTGAATGACTGAGGTTTGTGAACTACTTGCAATAGCTACAGAAGACATGGCACATTGGGAGAGCATAGTGGCAGTTTTCGTTTGATTCTCTATTGAGCCATCCACATAACCTTCTGCCACAGTACTAGATTTCCATCCTCCTAGCCTTTTTAATTGGAGTACACTTGCACCACTGTTGGCAAGTAACGTAGCGGCGGTTCTTCTGATTGCGTGTCCTGTGAAGCCTTTCCAATTCTCTTAATTCGAAAAAGTAGCAATTTTTTGGGGAAAATTAGCTATTGTATTGTGTCCAATTGGTTGATTTCTTGCTATTCCTCCTCTGAGCTGAACAAAAAATCTATCGATTTCTATGTTTTTTCTCAAATTTATGTAGTCTCGAATGATCTTCACCCATACTGAATCAGTAATCAAAAACGATCTATTTGTATGTGTTTTAGAATCTGGAATCTCAACCGAAATTTTTTCTTCCAAAAAGGCTACATCCAACATTTTCATTTTCACTAATTCGTCCGTCCGACAAGCTCCAGATACGCCTATTATTAATGCTACCTAAAACAATAAGAAAAAATAATACAATAAAACCAGTATACTTGTATTAGCTCAAACACGTTTTTTTTTAAATACTTATATAAAGAATCACAAATAACTTACCTTTATCGGTAGAAGATTATTTGGAGCTTTATTTAAAAAATCCTCTATATTCTTCCTCGAAAATACGTTCGATTTCTTGGGCCTAAAGCCCACATTTTGTTGTTTTAGGAAGGCTAGCAGTTTCCCATGTTTGGAAATATCAGTTTTTTCTTCAATTTCTAGCATCGTTCGTATCATACTGTACATTGCCCACAAAGTAGACGGCTTCTTTTGTCTATTATGTTCTCCAAAATATGCCAGGAGTACATTTTCGGAACCGATATTTTTAACCTCTTTTTCTTCGCACCACTTCCTATATAATGCAATGGCTTTTAGATACCGATGCTTACTTTTCTCTGGCACCAAGCCCTGGACTGCTGCATGAGCAGCCTGTTGTACTTCTGGTGGGGTACAATTCATAAATTCTTCGTCGGAAGACATGTTTTTAAATTTATTATTCGCGAATTTAATATCCGACTTCTATATTTATTGGCTTCATCTGACATTTATTTATATTGGTGACAATTGTATACCCCGTAGTCACGGTAACAATATATCTACTTGATTATTCTGAGAAAACCGCGTTAAATGTAATATTTTAGGTATGTTCAGAACGAAACAGAGATTTTTTAATTTTGATCGAAATATGATGGTTGTAAATAAAATAGTATACAAACCTCGGTAGGAAGTTTCATTCCTGTCTCGAGATTATAGTTAACCTCGACGCTTTGCGTCTCGGTTAACTAACTAATCTCACGACAGGAATGAATCACTTCCCACCTCGGTGTGTAATATACTATTAAACGCGTCCAGTACAAAATTACATCACTATCAAGTATAAGTTGTAAAATAGAAATAAAAGATAGTAAAACGAACATACAGTTAAAAATTTAGTTAGAAAAATTCACTAAAATTAAAATTTTTAAAATTATAGCGAGCTGCATCAATTAAGATTTTTTTGATTTTATTTTTAAATTGGTTTAACGTAAGAAACCTCCAGCTTGAAGGTAACTTGTTATACAACTTAAATGCTAAAAAATTTGGACCATTTTGTGATCTCCCCAGTCTATATCTCTGTACATATATATCATCCTTATTCCTAGTGTCATATGAGTGGTTATCACAATTTAGCTGCCATGATCTAATGACTATATTTTCGATTTCATGGAGATTTTCACGGAGGTATAAATCTGGAAGTATCTTTTTCTTTGAGCTTCGCGTCCGTTGTATCAGAAAATTTTGCAACGTTTCGAAGAAATTGTATGTGATATTCTCAGGTGATGGTGACTACCATCTACCTGACGCGAGAATGGCAAACACCGAAACAGCGATTTTTCAATGACATAACGGATTCAGATACTAATGTCGAAGAAACTTGGATATATTAGTTATTTATGTACCAAGTACGTTATATAGATCGTAACGCCCGGAGGGTAACATTCGGCCGGAGGGATGAATGTTGCTCGATGGGCGTTTGGATTTAGTAACGCACGTGGTGCATACAAGATTTTATTTTTCACGAAAAAATTATTTTATTATAATGAAAAAACGATTTTAAAATCGGTTCATTGCTCCTATACTTTCCATTTTCCTTCTCATAATGGCCATGTCATTTGTTTATATTTTGACGTTTGTGAATATTTTTGTCATCATATTTAGTGAATGTCATTGATGCTTTCTTTGTGTAGTCTTATAGAAATAATGAAAATGAAAATGAATTTAACCAAGAATATCATAGAAAATGCAGCCAAAGCTGCGAATAATTCATTGCCGGAGAAAACCAGAGTCGTATACGACAAGGATTATGATGAAGTATTTAATCAATGGAAGTTGCTTCAGTTGTCCTCGTACAATGAGCGGGCGTTATGATCCATAATGCCCGCTCATAACGCCCTAGGACATAATGAGTATTTATAGCAACCGTATCCAAGGTAGAATCAACAAATAATATTCAAGTGGAATATATATATATATATATATATATATATATATATATATATATATATATATATATATATATATATATATATATATATATATATATATATATATATATATATATATATATATATATATATATATATATATATATATATATATATAATATATATATATATATATATACTACTATATTATATAGGAAGGTAAATTGCATCAATTTTCACAAAAACCAAAGTCGAAATTCAAAAATTGAGAATATAACATAAAATGTGTATCTGGATCATACTCTGATCATTTGGACACTATTTGGAACATTGTAGTACAAATCCTATACTTTTGTTTGAATTTAATTAACTGAGCAAAATATAACCGCAAATTGTTCAATTTGGGAGACGAGTTGCCAAAGTTTAACCACCAATATCCCAAATTGAACCAGCACGATCTCGAATAGAAATTGGTGGAAATTCTAAGAATATTACTATTGCTATTGTTCAAACGATGGAGAAAATTGAGTTTTACTATTTTTAGGAAGATTATCTAAATAAAAATACTACTGGAGAAAAAATGAATTATATTATTGAAATATATTATTCCTATATCCACACACCTACAATGGAACTATGCCCTACATTGGATACATTCAATTACCTATGTCACATTTTTCGTTTTTATTTTCGCATGCAATTTAAACAGTAATTTATTTATTAAAAATTGTTTAGCATGTTTGTAATATCACAATAATGTGAACTCAACCCTCCTTGAAGTTTGGAATGCATCACCCGGTATAATTATATATATATATATATATATATATATATATATATATATATATATATATATATATATATATATATATATCATCACTAGCCGGTTCTCGTCCACTGCTGGACATAGGCTGCCTCCAAGTGTTTCAACTGTCTTCTGTCTTGCGCGGTGCTAATCCAGTTTCCCGCCAAAATAGTAATAATACATACTATTTTATTTATATATATATATATATATATATATATATCTATATATATATTTATATATCTATATATAAATATATATATAAATATAAATATATATATATATATATATATATATATATATATATATATATATATATATATATATATATATATTACCTATTCGCTTCACGAATCGTTGAATTGTTATTAATTTTTTTTGGTATATGTGTGGTATGTAAATTTCCATATTGTAGCAAGCTTGCGCTAAGTCAATATCCTCGTCGTTCGTAGCCCTGATAAAGCATTAAAGGAGTTGCTGAAGCTTATACAAGCGTATTTCTTATTAACTTATTTATCGAAAACCCTTAAATAAAAATAAAAAAATATTTATATATATATATATATATATATATATATATATATATATATATATATATATATATATATATCATCATATATATATACAGCAATGGTCTACCGTTATATACGTTTCTCACTCTTATCATATATATATATATATATATATATATATATATATATATATATATATATATATATATATATATATATATATATATATATATATATAATATAGCCGCCCAGCAACATGTTGTTCGATCTTGAATTTTCATTACAAAATGGCACCTGCGCCAGCCTTGGCCACGCGTTCTAGAAAACTCATTTTCACAGAAACTACACATCTGATTGCCATAATTCATTCACATAAAAACCTTCTCCATGAGAAAACGCTTGTATATATCTTTACAAGATATACTCTAAATTATTAAATTATCATTATTTGTAAAAGTATTCAGCGTGATTGACTGGACTCCTGAGAAAATTATTTCAAGCATAAAACACTTCTTCATTTCAGATAGCATCACGATGGATTAATTCATCTCCAGCGGCAATCACTTCCTTGAAAAGAAGTAGTCGAGCTACATAATCTGATATCTTGATCAATTCCTCAACCGCCTTCATTTCATCCGCTAATTGGCGATTCCTTATCTCGCCATCACTTCTGTAAGTACTGAAAGAAAGAGCAGGAAAATACGACCATCCAAAATGTTTATCAAGAGAGATACCATCGGAATGACATGAAATGGACTCAGTATTTCCTATTTTTGTACTAATTTTTGTACTCTATATGTGGTTGTAGGTCTCTATGTAGAGGTAGGTTTTCAGCTTCAATACGGTTTGCTTCAATGTGGTAATGAGTACACTTATCTCAGTCAGCGGCAGTGTGCGTGAGGAACTCCTCCAAGATATCTGAAAATTTGGTGAAATAAAAATTTTTCATAACTAAATTAGTTATTTATGTACCAAGTGCGTTATATAGATCCTAACGCCCGGAGGGTAACATTCGGCCCGAGGGATGAAAATTATTTTATTATAATGAAAACTCGATTTTAAAATCGGTTCATTGCTCCTATACTTTCCATTTTCCTTCTCATAGTAGGCATGTCGTTTATTGATATTTTGACGTTTGTGAATATTTTTGTCATCATATTCAGTGAATGTCATTGCTGCTATCTTTGTGTAGTCTTATAGAAATAATGAAAATGAAAATGAATTTAACCAAAAATATCATAGAAAATGCAGCCAAAGCTGCGAATAATTCATTGCCGGAGAAATCCAGAGTAGTATACGACAAGGATGAAGTATTTAATCAATGGAAGTTGCTTCAGTTGTCCTCGTACAATGAGCGGGCGTTATGATCCATAATGCCCGCTCATAACGCCATAGGGCATAATGAGTGTATTTATAGCAACCGTATCTAAGGTAAAATCAAGAAATAATATACCAGTGAAAAATAATAGTATATTATTCAACAAGCGGTAATGTAGGTCATAACTCACGCAGATGAAGCGCAAGCGAGTGCTGTAATTCATCAAGTGAGTTATGACCATTACCGCAAGTTGAATACTATACTTTATCTACGACTTTAACAATAAATACTAAGATACAAATACATTTCACAATAATTAGGTAGTATTAACTTAATTTGAAAACGTCAGAATTATTCAAGTGACAGATTATTATTAGCAGATGAGTGACAGTCGATCTTACTTGGGATCTTAGTAGACTATATAGTGAGTTTTAGCAGTGAGTTATTATTACTCACGCTGTTTGGTACTAGATACTATTAATTGCTAAAACGCAGTTGAATAATGAATATATTATTCAATAGGAGTAGATAAAAATATTTTAAAGTCAATCTTTGTATTAACAGTGAGTAAGATTCATGCGGTAGGTGCTTCTTTCGATTTTTAATTGATGCAGCTCTTACAAGCCTTATTAAGAGAGATTAAATATAATTTTTCGAATAAGCGGCCATCATACCAAATGAACTGAAATTTGATATCAGGCCATGTGGCAGTAAAGAACATTTCAAATTCAGGCGAATTTGGTTATAATTTTAGCAATTCTAAACTTAAAAAAACTCTATCGCAGCGAGCTGCATTCGAAGAGCAGCTTTTCATAACGTATCCAGTTTAAAAAATATATTCATTAAATTATGATTTTTTTTCCAAATTCAAAAAAAAATGTGTAAACAATATTTATTTCCTCCCCGGGGGATTGAACCCCCAACCAATTCGTACCAAAACCAATCACATCCAAGGTATCATACGAAACTACGTAGGTACTTACAAACTTTCAACCCTATTTCTATAAAATTGCGCCACTTATCGTGTAAACAAGATTTATTTCCTCCTCTGGGGGCTCAACCCTCCAACCAATTCATATAGAAATAAATAGCATCCAAGATATCGTACGAAACTACCTACCTACAACTTTTCGATCCTATGGTACCAAAAATGCGCCTTCTATCGTGTAAACAAGATTTATTTCCCTGGGGGTCAACCCTCCAACCAATTCGCATTAAATATTACATACGAAACTACCTACTCACGAACTTTCAAACCTATTGCTCCAAAATTACGCCCTTTATCATGTAAACAAGATTTATTTCTTCCCCCAGGGGGTCAACCCCCAACCAATTCGAACCAAAACCAATACCATCCAAGATATTATACGAAACTACCTATTTACAAACTTTCAACCCTATTGCTTCATAATTGCGCCCGTTATCGTGTAAACAAAGCCAAGGTTTTCAAAGTGAAAACCTGCTAAAAAGGAGAGGTGGAGAGGAGCGTGAGCAAAAAAAATATTATTACGAACAACATATCCGAATTGAAGCCTTCTAGGACATCTTGGAAGGTGCATGGAGCTAAAAAACTGTTGTTTGAAGAATTTTCGCAGCCCCAAATTAACTTCAAATTGAGGTTGAAATTTTGTATATGTATTAAAATGATGTTAGTGATGTTCCTTTTGACATTATCAACTCTTTTATATAACCACACATCTCCACAGCTTCTGCAGGACCAGTTAGAAGGTTGAAATCTGATACGCAATTGGGTTGGTGTTAGGGAAGCATCCGTGGTGGTTTTAACTCTTTTTTTATAAACATCTGCTATTTTAATTTAAAGATTCAATATTTTTTCTTGGGTTGTAAGGTTTTGCTCACCTCCACAGCCATTTCAAATTAACTTAAGGGGTTAAAAATTCGTTTGTGAAAAAGAACGAATATGAGGGAGCAATGGCAAGAGGACTCAGCTGCTCACACGTTTTCATTTATTGTTGTAATTAAACTGAATTCGGATTTCATGGACTTTTTGTGTAAAATTTGGGTAAAACTATATATGATCATCTTGAGGGAAATACTATGCGATTATCACATATTTTGGTTATGTGACTGTTGAAATTATCAATCACTTGAATTGTATACACGTGTTTTTTTTCATTTTACTAGATCTTGAAATCATCTACACGTGCGAAAAATAAAGTTTAATGGATTGATGTCTACTTCTAACGACTTGGTCTATTCTTAGTCAAGCTATAAGAGCCAATGGAATTATATCTAATAGTGAACAGATATTGTCAGGGGTTCCCCAGGGATTAATACCAGGACCGTTATTTTCTGTTATGTATTACTGAGACCCTAGGACCGATCATTTCACTACACCAGTATCCAGATCCCGAAATGACCTCTGTATTCCTTCCACACTCGTGCAGATTTCTCATCCTTTCAGGATTTAAGTATCTTCTAAGCTGGACCATTGAATATTTTTAGTTCTTCTAGTAAGACGTTACACTGAAAAGTATCGAAGGCCTTTTAATAATCGGAACGTACATAAAATACTCTCAGAACTGATTCGCAAATTTCGATAAAATCCGACATTAATTTATCTTAATATTCATAACAATTATTTCAGAAACCGTGACCGCTTCTGATGAAGATAAATTTCGATGTCTGGATATAATAATGTTATACATAATATCTAATTCTTCATTCGTAAATTAACTACTTTCAAATTTTCTAGCGGCTAATTGTATTCATGGCTGTACAATTATACGTTCGTGAATTACTCTAACGCATAATTATATCGGAATGTAGCCAGTGGGACTTCGCAGTAGCATTTCATCATTTTATCAATTAAACAGAAAAAATATATTAGCATAATGATGGAATCACCTAAGTCACTACAGACTTCAAATTAGTTAATGGAATTTTGAATGGAATATCAGTGTTCCAGTAGTATGCTTTTTTATAATTGAGTTTCCAACAATTTTCGTCATTCAATAATTACCTCAATTCTAAGCATTTAGGAACATTAATTTCTTTCAGATAGCATGAAGATTTCGATTAGATTTGACGTACAAATAATGTAAGCATTCAAAAAATGGATGTTTGGGAGAAATAGATTAATCAAGGGATAATTTGAAGCCCCCCGAAACCCCGCCAAAGTGAGTTCCTTGGTTGAACATTTGTACGTCAATTAAGTTGATATTCTGAAATGAATTTTAGCGGTATAAACTTGTCACCTTTACCACCGCCATTTTTATTTAGGGATTCTTGTTTAGAATTTTTTGTTTTTCCAGGGTCTGTACACCTCCACTTTCAAATTTAGTACGTGGATTAAGTGATGTGGGTATTTCATGTTCTCTCGTGGATTCTAAGAATTTGCTTACCTACACATCCCCTCGAAATTGACTTGGGGGTTAAGAATTTGTAGGTAAACAAAATGAGGGGGAATACGACGGCGCTCTTCTGCTCACGCGTATGCTGTAGAAATCTCTTGATTAGTCTTTGTTTTGTCGTATCCGAAATCATCAATAAATTTCAATGATTCTCAATTGTTGGAGATATGGCTCATTTAAAATTTGTGAGGGTATCAATAGAACATATTATCAATTGTGAGTGTGACCAGCCAAGCTATAAGAGCTAATGGTATTATAGCTAATAGTGAACAGATATTGGTTGGGGTTCCTCAGGGATCTATTCTAGGGCCTCTATTTTGAATGTATAATTGAGGTCTCAGTTCCAATCATTGTACTACACCAGTATCCAGATCCTGAAATGAGCTCTGTAGTTCTGCCACATCCATGCAAACCTCTCGCCCACCCGGGATAGATTTTAGTGTCCCCAAAGCTGTACACTGCGTGTCGATTTTCCAGTTCTTTTAGTAAGACGTAATAATGTTAACGAATATTAATCAATGGATCATTTTAGTTCATCAACAAATGATATTTAAGTAAGTATCAAGCCCTTGTGAAATATCGATGTTAGTGAGCTTCAGTTTTAAAATCTGATGAAAAATCTGTTTTATACTTCTACACCTACTAAAATTTGTGAGGATTGATGTTGGCGTCTGCCTAGTTGACACCATTAAAGGTCGATAGTAAAATAATAAAGTCAATTTATGTTATATCTTCGCACATCCAAAAAATTTCGTGAAAATCGTGATCTAGGAGGTTTAAAAAGGATAAAAAAGTACTACCGCACCTGACAGTTGTCTTTCGATACGCAGCAATAGACTTATATTTTCCGGGAGAATACGAGTAAAAACATGACCTTCGTAACTCAGGTTTACATGTAAAGGCCAGTTTCAATTATTTCAGTACCTCTACACTTCTTTCAAAAACAATTTTTCGATGTCAATTTCAAATTGAGTCTGCCATGAACTTCTATTGATGTAGGTGTATGGAAATAAGAATCATACGTTTCTCTTTTGAGAGCGGACATAATTGAGTCTATAGCTGTTCTCATGTGGGATTGTCTCAATTAAATTTCAATTTAATCTAATTCTTCATTGAAATGTATTAGTAACCTTCGTCACACAGTAATGGAATAAGGATGAAGGTGTAATTATTTGAAGTGTATGATAAATATCAACTACTCCATTTGATTTTTAGAAGATTTAGAGAGGTTGCTTCAGTATTCGAGTATTTCAAGGATCTTTGACTTAAAAAAAATTATCCCAATTCACTATTGTACCGGATAGATGATTTTTTAGATTTAATCAATTGATATAAACTAAGATTTGAATCCTGATTCGTGATTTGAATAGAGCTGATTTAAATCAAACAACAAAGGACCCTTTTGTTAAATTCTACGAATCCAAGATCATGCAGCCCTGCACATCGCGCAACATTTTCGAAATGGAAGCAATTAGAACGAGGATTGAGAAAAGGCAGTCTCATTAATGACCACATACAACAGCAAATTGATAAAACTGCAATTCTGGATTTGTTTTGCATAAACCTCATCAAAATGTATCCTTTACTGAGTAGGCATTATTTTCATTTAATTCAGGTTCTATAAGTTTAGAATGTGTAATGTATATTTAAGGATTTTTCAAAGCAATATAGAACAATTTTATGCCACCTTTTTCTATATAAATGAAAAAAAAAGTTTCATCTCACTCTTTGTAAATTCTACATATGTTGAGATGCTTGAGTGACAGTGACAACCAGATTGTATAGCAATAAATATTGAAAGTTTTTCATTTTTCGTATTATTTCTGAAGACTTGCAACATCGTCAAGTAAAACATCTTTTGCCTTCGTTTAGTAACAAAATCAAACGGGAATAAAAAAAAAATGTTTTGGTTTTGTACAGTTGCGGTGGGGGCGCCACTAAGACATCTGCCCTGGGTGCAACTCTAGTTACACCACTGTCTACCCTTACATGATTTTCGAATCAATAGTTTTGTTTTTGGAAAAATATGTTGCCTTGAATGGCTTTCAAGATAGCCAGATTTAAGACCATTGCACTTTTTGTTATGGGGTTGGAGAGTGTTATTTATAAATCGAAACTTAGTTATTCAGCGTAGCATATGGCGAGATAACATCTGAAATGTTGAAAATGTTCCAGAAAATTTTGAACATTTATTTTATTACTGTTCAAAACTGAACAGTTTACAATTTTAATATCTAATTCATTGAAATTCACTTGAAAGTTTCCTATTTTACCTACACTGCCAATCGTTACCCACATTCATAAACGCAGCGCAAAAAAGGTTTTTTGCATATTCATAAAGATAATTGAACTAACTTTGAAATTATGTGCCAATTAACCTGTCTTGTTATTTTTTATGCAGCTGTCTCGAAAATACAATTTTTGGTATGATTTATTAAATAGAAAATATCACTTCACAGAAATCATACCGAAAGTAGATATTTTCGGGACGCTTTTATTTACCTTCGGGACGATTTCTTTACTCCCAGAATGATTTTGGGTATCTATGTAGGCGGCTTCGACAATAACGTGTACTTTGTATTTTATTATGACAGCGCTTGTCATGTAACGTTCGTGTGCTTTTTCGTGTTTGTAACGTGAATTCCCCTTAAGAAACAATAAAAAATGAATTTAGATATTATACAAAATTAAATTGATTTTTTATTGTTTCTTAAGGGGAATTCACGTTACATAATTGGCGCCCAACGTGGGGCCAATTATGTAACGTGAATTCCCCTTAAGAAACAATGAAAAATCAATTTAATTTTGTATAATATCTAAATTCATTTTTTATTGTTTCTTAAGGGGAATTCACGTTACATAATTAGCCCAACGTTGGGCGCCAATTATGTAACGTGAATTCCCCTTAAGAAACAATAAAAAATCAATTTAATTTTGTATAATATCTAAATTCATTTTTTATTGTTTCTTAAGGGGAATTCACGTTACATAATTGAAATTAAATGCTCCGACTAGTTCAATACTTAATGCAATTCACGTTACACTTTACCTGATTTACTTCTATGAGACAATGAAACAAGGAAACTTTGCTAAAATATCTATTAGTTATTCTGAAATTTGTTTCAAAGATTACAATTTAAATATAAAATAATTGAATGTAAGATGGATAAAGTTAGTTTGATTTCGTTCTTTTCAGTATACTGATCTGATTGTATTCAGCCTCCTGATGTTTTTGGAGACACAGGCCCTGCAGTCTTTGAAATTAGGGCTTCTTTGGTTTTGAAACTACGGCCGTTTTGGAAACTCCTACAGTTTTTCAAACTCCTACCATTTTTCAAACTCCTACCATTTTTCGGAATCAGGGCTCCTGCGGTTTTGCTAAAATTCACATCATCGAATTTCAGTTCAATTAATCATTCAATAATTTTGTTTGCTGCGTAGATTCCTATCCTTCTTAATCTTATCTACAAACGATACTACGTTCTTTGAATCAAATAAAAAAACTAAGAGATAAGGAAGGTGTTTTTTTTTTCGAGCAAAAAAACACAACACAAACTTTCATCAACGCAACAAGCAAAAGAATCAAGGTTAAAAAAGAAAATTTGAACTGAGAAAGTTTTGTCTGAAGTCAATTAACGTGAATATATATAGAAAAAGAATTGTTCAACTGTTTCAGAACATAAACTTCGGAGACCATTACGAATATTGAAATTAAAAATGAAAATTAAACTACAAGTTCACAAATATGATCGAAATTATTTAATCAATGTCATTAATCAATATAAAGAAACACTTACCGCTTCCTAGCGCAAAGATATTTAGCAAAAATTTATCAACTTCGAGATTACTATAAAATGAAATGTATTATAATTCTTACGATGTGTTAATCTCTCGAACTCTCTAGTTGAAAAGAAAGATCGTTTAGAATAGCGTTCCGAATTTGACAACTTATCCCTTCTACTACTTGAAGTGACGCTAGAAATCACAGAGTCTTCTTTACTTACTAATCTCGGCTAGAATTTGGTTTAGCCAGTGGACGGTATTTCATAACGTTACATGTTTAAAATCCAAAAAATGGAAATCAGTAGTGAAAGTGAGGCTGAAATTATTCCACATAAGATTATTGAATCTGCTAAAGCGGCTATTTATGAATTATTGCCAGTAAAGTCAAGAGAGAGGTATGAATTGGTCTACAATTCGTTTCAAGAATGGAGCAATAATAAAAATGTGCATATAGGCCAAGCTACAGAGATTTAGAGTGAGCATTTTGTGCAAAAAGTGTTAGAAGAAAACCAGCTCCGCCATTGTTTGTCAAATAGTTCCACATGATATAGTGATATGTTTTTCACTCGACTTTATTATTTATATCTTTGTTATTAACAATTTTATGCAAAAAATCGCGTTTATTTTAGTTTTTTGCTTATAAAATTGAAACTATCAGAGTAATCGTGATGATGTCAATAAACTTATTGTAGAAAATGAAAAGACGAAAAAAATGAGAGGTCGGACGACTCAATCAGACCCTCAGTCTAAGGGAAAATTGGAAAAAACCGGCCAAAACGCAGTTTTTTCAAAAGTTCATAACTCGGTTATTTTTTGTAGTTGTAGCGTAGATCCACCGGCCAGTATTAGCTATTGATATGAACTTCATTTGTGCGAAGATCAGGAACTGTCCGATGCATAATTTTTGATCTGTGGCCATTTGATTATGTTACTATGCAATTTTCCAGCAGACCTGAATGCGACAGGTATGGTCCGATTTCAATTTACTAAAAAGATTTTTAAAGTAGAATTCTCATAGTTCAAAACGTTCATCTTGGTTTTTCATAAAAACGCTGAGAAATATGTTAAAAATAAAGCTGAACATGACAAAAAACGGTCGAGCGCGTGAGAGTAGTTGAAGAGTGGGGGTTCACAATTATTATCTGACAACGTTTAGAAATTACTGTCACGTTCAAAATGCCGACGCTTTCGAATGTCATATTTCTCCTTGCCTGCGGCTCTACCCCCACTCTTCAACTACTCTTGCGCGCTCGGCCGTTTTTCGTCATGTTCAGCTTTATTTTTAACATATTTCTCAGCGTTTTTATGGAAAACCAAGATGAACGTTTTGAACTATGAGAATTCTACTTTCAAAATCTTTTTAGTAAATTGAAATCAGACCATATCTGTCGCATTCAAGTCTGCTGGAAAATTGCATAGTAACATGATCAAATGGCCACAGATCAAAAATTATGCATCGGACAGTTCCTGCTCTTCGCACAAATAAAGTTTATATTGATAAATAATACTAACCGGAGGATCTACGCTACAACTCAAAAAATAACTGAGTTATGAACTTTTGAAAAAACTGCATTTTGGACGGTTCTTTCAAATTTTCCCTTAGACTAAGGGTCTGATCGAGTCGTCCGACCTCTCATTTTTTTCGTCTTTTCATTTTCTACAATAAGTTTATTGACATCATCACGATTACTCTGATAGTTTCAATTTTATAAGCAAAAAACTAAAATAAACGCGATTTTTTGCATAAAATTTTTAATAACAAAGGCATAAATAATAAAGTCGAGTGAAAAACATATCACTATATCATGTGGAACTATTTTACACACAATGGCGGAGCTGGTTTTCTTCTAACACTTTTTACATGAAAAAATCTCTGTAGCTTGGCCTAATACTATAAATGAACAAGTGATTCTTGCATATTTAATGGAAAAATCTTAAATCTTGAAGCCGTCAAGCCTCTGGAGCAATTACTCGATGCTTAAGTCCACAATTACCTAATATTAAAAATAATATAGATATAAGCCGCTATCCCAAAGTTATTGCTGTCCTCAAAAGAAAATCCATTGGCCATAAACCAAAAAAAGTATTGAATAAAGAAGAAATAGATCACTTCCTATCAGAAGCTGAAGATAATATCTACCTAATGACAAAAGTAATATAATTATATCTAATTCCTCTTCTTTCCTGTGATAATTTTTTTTTTAAATTTACACGGAAAAAAAATATTTAGCAGTTCTATTTGCTGGAGGTATTATTGCTGAAATAGCGGAACTGCTGTGAATTCAGCTAAAGTATTAGGTATATGCAACAAATCAGTTTGTCAAATCTTCAAGTCTCATTTTGCTAGGGGAAATACTGCACCGATAGCAATTCAGCTGCTCGAATAGCAATAACATTCAACAGATTAGTTCTGCTAAAATCCAACAGATCATTCTGCTGACATAACGAATCTCAACTGCTAAAATAACTGAATAATGCAGATTTTATGGAACTAGTTCTGCTAAAGTAACTAACTATAATAACGATTTGAATCTGTAATACTTGCAGGATGAGCTGCAGATTTCCTAGAAGTTCATTCTGCTCTTTCAACATTTTATGATGGTAAACATTGCAGACAATCATGCAGATTTAACAAAACAAATTGTACAGCGTGCAGAATATTCAGTCAAATTATGAATTCTGTTACTACAACAACTATTCTGTAAATTGTACAGAACGAATCTGTTATTTTCACGGTCACGCTGCTATTATAGCGCATGGGCATATCAGTTCGCGTCTTTTCTCAACCTTAACCAATAACTCGGAGGCTGTATTAAAACATTCATGTTCGTTTTGAGTTGAGTGAGTACGTAACAATGGCCGATACAGATACAGAAGATTTTCTCACAGCTTGGGGTTTGACAAACTATGTCGAGATTTTCAGAGGTAAGTGTTCTGATAAACTTGTAAGCAAAATTCTGAATATTATCCAGCAAATGTGTATTTTGTTATTAAGACAAAAATTACTGATGTTGTATTTTTCGTGCAGATAATGGAGTCAGGTCAAAAGCATTAGTAATGATGCAAAACGACGTTTTGAAAGACCACATTCCATTAGCAGGAGACCGGACGATATTTCTTGCCAATCAAAATAATTGGAGATGAATCCTTCAAATTCTTCCTCCAGTTACATCTTTAGGGCCAAATTCTGAAAAGGTATGCCAATTCGATTAATTTTTGCAATTGAGTTATTAATATAGTAATAGGAATTAGAGGAATTGAAACACCCTTTTTTATACTTATTCAAATTCAAATTTGATCTACGTTTACACGTGACTATTGTCATAAAGGAAAACCAAATAATTAAAAATTAAAAAATTTATTTGACGAATCATTCCTTCATGATAAAGCAATACTAAGAAGGTCTCATGGAAATGTTCTTGGTCTCAACAAATTATTTTCCTTATTTCCATTGTTCACAAAGAAAATGCAGATTTTTTGGGATTCATACTTTATAGACAGTTTTCTTCAATTTTATGATTTTTTTATTTTCAAATAGCATTATTTGAATGTGTCACTTTGTTTGTATAAAATTCTTTAGTATTTTCATAGTAAATTATCGATATGTTCTGAAAATTTTAGTCTTCCGAATTAAATGTCGTGTCACAATGGAATTTTTTTTTCCAGGAGTCTACTGAGTCAGACAGCTTTTCATCCAATCTGAGGATTGAAGGCGAACAGCACCATTTCATCGATTTTAATGCTAACGAAGCAGTTGAGGGACCATCAAAAATATCTGCATTTGATTCAAGAGACTTATGTTGTGAGTGTGAAGTCAAACGAAGAAGAACTTGGGAATATTCTTGATAAAAGTTATGAAGACAAGGCCTACTATAATAAATTTTTTTACTTTAGTTATGCTTGAGTAAGTAATCATAACTATTTTTTTTGTATCTATTCACTAAATTACGTTCCTGAAAACATGTACCTGTGATAATTGTGATAACTTTACATTAGTAGTTTAGAAAAGAATCATCTCTTAAGATGGATTACTTCAGATTATTTTATGTACCTATATAAACATATAAATATATTTTTTGATAATTTTCTTGATATGGAATATTTGTAAATATTTCTTGGAATTTCTTTAGCAATAAAATGCTCCATTATTTGAACAAATTATATATTAGCGAAAGTTTGACGCTTCTTTATACAAAAAATATTTGTCATTGCGCCAAACAAACACACCACATCGTAGATTATTTGTTCATTATAAAAACGGAAAATGTACCATACAACCTATTGGTATTTACACTTTTGGAAAAATCGGCCGCACAATTGCTGACTTTCTTAAATTACCGAATCCCAAAGAATACACCTGGCACTGTTTACGTAGGAGCTCGGCCACTTTACTCGCTAAAAGTGGTGCTAGTATAACCACCTTGAAGAGACACGTAGGATGGAAATCAGCCAATGTAGCAGAGGGATACGTAGAAAATTCTTTAAGAAACAAAATTCACATAGCTTCACAGATTGCAAAGGGCCCTAACGAAATTAATATCTCGAAAACTAGTACAAGTGACGCTTCTAATTCTGATTTGAACACTGCCACTTCTGTTAACATCCATAATAATATTTGTCCACGACTGTACTATAAATCATTCATTATACGTGTGCTTCCTGAAGTACAATTATACCTATTATTCACTAGTGTGTATAATGGTTTATTATACACTGCATGACGTCACACTCAAAACGTATGTCCAAACTTGAGACTTTCATTCACATTGTTAGGATAGTATTGTTACCTATTAGATTTTTAGGTTTTATGTAACTAAGATAACTTTTAGGCAAATTATTAAACTAATATTTAATATAATGCCCAACTTATTGAATATTTACTCTAATAAATTATCTATTTCATTTTTATCAGAGTGAAAGAAAGGAATGAAATCGATGTCATGTGAAATAGTTGACGTTTACGTGAGTATGCAGTTTTCAGTGAACACAGAAAATGTTATGTCAACGCTTTTGCTAAGTATTTTTATTGTTGAAAATGCAGTTTATTACTAATTTTTTCGAGGAAGTCGTGGACAAAGTATAGTATTCTACTCGCACAAAATTACAATTTTTCACTCGAATTGCGACACGAGCTTCAAGCGAGTGAAAAATAGCAATCATTTTGTGCTCGTTGAATAATATACTATAATATAAGTAACTGTCATAATTGTGTGATTAATATTCATAAGTTATGTATTCATAAAAGCTATTTTTATATGTAATTGTCCATATAAAATTCATGCGTTATTATCCATCGATATCCTTTTTAACCTACAAAACGGCCACAGAAAAAATATTGTACGTAACATGATCCAAAAGTGATTTTAGGGGACTCGCAGGATTCCAGGACGAGCCGTAGGCGAGTACTCGTCCCGTAAAATATCACTTTCAGAACTTGTTACGTAAATTACTATTGAATTCTCGAATTGACTCCGTTCAAAATATGTCCTTTCGAAAGCAAAATTGTCACTACTTGGGGGGCTTCCATAAAAACCTCTACCATTAAAAATATTTTTTTTAATGAGCCACCCGGTATATGCAATCGGAATAACATCCTCTGATATGTATCATTTTGAAAATTAATACATAATATTCATATATATATATATATATATATATATATACACTGTGTCCGTAAAGTATGGAACAAATTCATTTTTAGCTAAACACACCATTTTAAGAAATAATCATGAAACACGTCGATTTTTGATTTTAATTTACCGTATTTTAAAATAATAATCTAATATACAGGGTGAATTACTTTCGAGTAATGACGTCACCGTCATTTTTTTTAAATGGAACATCCCCATTTTGTCTCAATTTTCGGATTACTCTAGCTGAGCTGATTCCAAAAATGTATCTAGCGGCAATTGGTTTAAATGTAACACCCTGTAGTTTGTTACATTTTTAGATTAATAAAAATGAGCTGTTTCCAAACATGTTTGGTACTTGTGGTCTAGCAGACAGAATATGAAAGAAATTATTTCTTATCAATTTAAAAAAAACATAGTCGTCTATTTCTTTGTGAAATGTCATTATTTGTTTAGTAATTTATTGATGTTCAGTGACAGTTTAGTACTACAATATTTTTGGCATTCGTGAATGTTTTAATTATTGCTTAGATTTAATTTGAAGTAGAAATGGAGTTAAGTGTAAAACAAAAAATTGAAATACTTATGATGATTCGGTATGGTGACAGATCGCGAACTCAGATGGAAGTGTGCAATTTGTTTAATGATAAATATCCAGAAAGACCTATAACGCGTTCAACAGTCAGTAAGATTGAAAAGAAATTTCGGGAAACTGGTACGGTTGAAAATGTACGTAAACCAGGTCGTCCCTCTGCAAATGCTGATACAGCATTAGATGTTTTACTGAGTTTTGAAGAAGATGCGCACGCTTCTGTGCGTAAAGCTAGTCGCTATATCGGTGTTAGCAAAACAACGGTACACAAACTATTGAAGCTTGAAAAATGGCATCCTTATAAGAACAAAATTAAACGAAGATGATCCCGATAGAAGAATACAATTTTGCGAAGAAATGATGGATAAATTTCACCGAGACCCTCTCTTGGTACAAAACATTATATTTTCTGATGAGGCCACTTTCACGTTAAATGGCGAGGTTAACCGTCAGAATTGTAGATACTGGGCAAAAGAAAATCCCCACTGGATGCGTGAGCATCATACACAATACCCGCAAAAGGTAAATGTGTGGGCTGGAATTGTAAGAAATCGAATCATTGGACCCTACTTTATCGAAGGTAATTTAAACGGGGCAACTTACCTTGAGTTTTTAAGGGGGTATCTCGTACCTACTTTACGTAATTTGTTTCCCAGCAGACGTAATCCTGGAGGTTTTGATGAAAGTTTATGGTTTCAACAGGATGGTGCACCGCCACATTATGCTGTAGATGTTAGAAGGTACCTAGATGAAGTTTTTCCGAACAGGTGAATTGGTAGACGTGGACCTACTGAATGGCCAGCGAGGTCACCAGATTTCAATCCGTTGGTTTATTTTATGTGGGGCCATCTGAAGAATGTTGTTTATAAAACGAAACCAGCAAATATTGAAGAATTAAAAGAGAGAATTCGAACAGAAATAAACAATATTTTACAAGAAAGCATACACAAGGTTCAACAAGAATTTGTACACCGTTTGGGTTACTGTCAAATACAGCAAGGGTTGCAGTTCGAACATTTATAAAGTCATGTATTCCATCATATTCTGTCCGCTAGACAATAAGTATTTTTGATAATATTGTTAATTTAACTAATAAAGAATGTTACGCGTTACTTTATGAGCACACACAAAACTATTGTATTTTTGTCCACCCTGTACCAATTGGAATCAACATGTGATACATTTTTGGAATCAGCTCAGCTAGAGTAATTCGAAAGTTGAGACAAAATGGGAATGTTCCATTTAAAAAAAATGACGGTGACGTCATTACTCGAAAGTAATTCACCCTGTATATTAGATTATTATTTTAAAATACGGTAAATTAAAATCAAAAATCGACGTGTTTCATGATTATTTCTTAAAATGGTGTGTTTAGCTAAAAATGAATTTGTTCCATACTTTACGGACACAGTGTATAATATTCTAATTGAAATAGGATGAGAATCTTATGTTCCACCTTGTTGATTCTGATATACATTGATTCACATAAAAGAGTAGGTATTATATAAAAAATAGCGAATATTTTAGTTGATGTTGGTACGATAAATCACTTCGGTAACAATTTCTCAGTGAATTAAGCTTTCTAGTATTTCGAAATATTACTCTAATTATATTCAATGAACAATTTTATCAATCCTCTTTTATAACATTGTTTCACTGAACTTACGTACTACGAAATTGCAGTCGCAATAATTCAAATATAAATAAAGAAAAAGAGATTATATTGTTTCTAATTTATAGTTTAAATATATTATCACAAAGTCACGAACAAATATATCCAATATTTGAATTTAGATATTTCAAAGCATTTTTAGTCGTATTTCCCCCGAAAAAATAGACTATTGCAGCGTATTGAAACTCTAAAAGTCTACAGTCATATCCGGGACGAGTAGTTAGACCTTATGGACTACGATTTTCTTTTGATGTCTGATATACAGGGTGGCCCACCCCATTCGCCTCGATGTTTCTATGAGAAATGAAAAAGTGAGGAAAAAAAATTTTGCACAGTCATATGTAGGTCCATGAGGAGCATATTCCAAAATTATTTTGAAATATACAGGGGGAAGCAAAAAAAGGTACATATCAAAGTTATATTTTTCTTATGGATAACCCTATATTTTTTCATAATTTTAGATACTATAGACCCAATAAAGGTAAGTTACTGTCATATTTCCTATACCTAAAACTGACCGTTTCTTAGTTGTTTTGATAAATTAAAACATACAGACCATAATTAAACAATTGTTTACACCCTGTAATATGTAACGAGCTGCTCGTTACTAAATTCACTGCTTAGCCGAAAGGTTAAAGTTAACTTCCACATAAAAGTTCTATTTCAATATTGTACAGAGTGGTGACAAAAATTGCATCAAAGTTTGGGCACATTTTTTATGGAATAACTTCTTAAAGTTGAATGGAACATCCTGTATACGATGACATATTTTGACGCAGAATTAGAATCTCTTTAAAACTATATCAGGGTTCTCTATACCTATCTCTTATGATTTTTATGCAAAAGACGTTTTTATATATTCTACTTATGAGTAATTTCTTTATCTTAAACTCATTTTAATGAAAAATTAACAATTATTCTTTTAACAAATGTTCAAGCTGCAATGGCAAAGTGACAATTTGTTTTGAAAAAATTCCTAGAATTAAAAGATATAGGCAAAAGAAGAATTTCGACATTTTCGATTTTTCTTGTGTAACTCTAGAACTAAAGAAGCTAGATCCGATTTCCTCTGAAATATGCAACATTGCCCCCATTAAACCATCTATCTCTTACCGTTATCGAAATCCCCATGCATAGACTCGAATTTGAATAGCCCTATAATATTACTAGTGTTCTTTTGTACTGATACAACTGATTGAACTTATCTGATTGAAGTGAAAGTGATTTTGCAATCAGAGCACATTCATTCACTGAATGCCCGAAAGAATGCGCTCATTTTCATCATATCTGTGTAAAAATTTAAAATATATATAAACTTCAAATTTTGAGGTTAACTTCGCCAATGTAATCTAACTGATAGAAGATATTCTGCGTTCAGAATAATCACTTACGATCACTTTAAAGTTTTGGAGGGGGGAACTGATTGAAAACGAAAGAACGACCGCTTAAACTGATCTATCTGATTTTATTTACATAAATTATTTCGTTTAGTACGAAAGAACACTAGTATTTATTCAACTTACGCCCTTAGTGACGGAGCTGTGCTACTCACACTTTTTTTTTTTACTAATGTTACATTAGAAACACTCATCTACTCACTTTCAATAACAAATGAGTATTTAGCAATGATAATGATGGCATTGATTATTTAATAACCCATAATAATACAAATTAAACATTTGATTAAATGATTCAATAACTGACTATCTAATTATAACTTTTCGGTAGCTGGATATTTTAGTTCTAATGTTGAGACATCTTTACTTATATCTCTGTGTAGTAAATTATTAATTTTTTGTAGCCTAAATCATTCTGTTTCTTACGGAAAATTACGAACGGAGATCTGAGGTTTGAGAAAATTAACAACAAGTTTTTACTAACAAGATTTTAGGTAATTTAATTTTACTTATCTTTATATATATATATATATATATATATATATATATATATATATATATATATATATATATATATATATATATATATATATATATATATATATATATATCAGGGGCGGCTATTCGAAGGAGGCTAAGCCTCCTCCTCAATAATATTCCGTGTATCACTAATTTAACATATTATATTGAATAGTCAGCATTCAGCATATTCATATTAATCAGAATCATATTATTTTATGCACCTACCTTCCTTTCAACCTACATTATATAATATAATTTATTAATTACGATAGAAGGTATTTACATTTACTGCATTTCATTCATTTCAAAATTTGTGGCAACCCTGCAGAGGCTTAAAAAGGTATATTTTCAACGTTCATTATGCCTGACACAGAAAAGCAAACAACGGTGCGAATACTGCAAATGAATACTTCATTGCAATATAAAAGGAAAACACATGTAAATGGCAACACCGATTGCACCTAAGTCTCACACAATGACGACCAATCACAACTATAGGCTTTCAGGTAAAATCGAGTGAATTCGATGGACATGGACCGTTGGTCGTTGTCACTAGTCGTGGACGAAAACAGTTTCGTCGGTTTTAATTTATTTTATTGGCGTATTGTTTTTAAAATGAGTTCGGTTACTGAAGTTAATTTTAAAAATTTCAATGGTGACTTAGTGGAATATTTGTTATCCCATAACTTTAGTGCACTAAGTTAAAACGATAAAGTTTTAATAAAAACATTGCGACCTACCCCGGAATTAAACAATTTGGTGCAGCGTTGCAGAATCGCGGTTCTAATATCAGAAATTATGAGAGACATCCTTGGCTTACCGGATCACAGGTAAAAAATAAATTATTTTGTTGGCAGTGTTTACTTTTTACTAGAGAAAATGTCTGTGTTTGGCACTGGCATCTATGCAGGAATTATGGTAATTATCGATAATACAACAAACTGCCCCGATTTTCTTGAAATTTCGGATTATAGCTTATTTTGGCCTGAAAAAGCCGAATATGAAGTCAGATTGGGTCATCTTTTTTTTTCAAAAACTTGAGCTGACCTGACTTTTTCTAACCTTACCAACCTAACCTCCGAGTTCATAAAAGTATAAAATTAATTTTTTTATCAAAAAGACAATGTTTTTATTATATCTATAAAAAAAATAGATGTCTATACCAAAGAAATTATTTAATTTTTTTTGTTTAGGTCTAAATGTATATTTTATTTTGTTGTTATTTTATTAAGTTTTGTTTGACTGTTATGACAAGAATTTTATTTCAATCTATTTTTGGGAGGGGCCTATTTTATTTCTGGCAAGAAAAAAGTCTCACCTCCATTGGTTATTTTTTAACACCTCTTGTAGCCTCCTTAAACCAACATCTCACGAGCCGCCACTGATATATATATATATATATATATATATATATATATATATATATATATATATATATATATATATATATATATATATATATATATATATATATATTCACGTTTTCTTTCATTACTTAATTGATAGTCTTCTTACATTTTATTTATCTCCAGGGGACATCTGTTCAATTTAATAAACGGATAAAGGATTTAGCAAGAATAGGTGTACGTGAAAGAATTTAGTTTCATTATGTAGTTGTCTGGATTTTCATTGTTTTTAAATATCATATACATACGAAGGGACATCCTTCTTTGGCTTATTTTATGACTAAATATTCATATAAACATAGGTCCACAAAGGCTTCGTTAGCGATCAACAGGGTACTGAAATTTTCAGATTTTTTTTTGTATTTCATTTATAGCTACTGTAAGTTTGTAACAATTATTTTAAAGTAGTTTTTTATTTTTTTGTTTTTATTTAAGATTTTTTGTATTATAATTGGTATATATATATATATATATATATATATATATATATAACAATAATAATGTTTATTCATAAAAATACAATACAATTTGACAGAAACAATATCAATTACAAATATTTCAGAATAAACATTGATACCTCGCTGAGGCATATAATGCCTGTGCGCGAGTTATAAAACCTGTAATAATATGTATAAACCATATAAAATTAAAATAACATAAAAAACATGATTTATTGATAATATAATGTATAGTGATAGGTCAAAGTCGGGAGTTAATGTCCCAATAGGGAGTTGTGGACGAATTCGGGAGTTATGGTCTTGATCGGGTGGTAAGCGTATTAGCTTTGCGGTTAATTTTGAAATTGGGATAAAATTTTGTAATATTCCAAATATAATTATATTAAATAAATTATTTTAGATACCTTATTCTTTATTATATATATAATATATATATATATATATATATATATATATATATATATATATATATATATATATATATATATATATATATATATATATATATATATATATATATATATATATATATATATATATATATACACCCAGATATCATATATTTATCGTTTTTAGCATATTTTATTTACATTGATGTTTCGTTAAAAATTCATGACTTCCTCAAAAAATTGATGCTGTGGATTTTATTGATAGTTGGTTCGATTGTCTGAAGATGTCGTAGATGTTGAAAAAATTAAATCTGTATTTGAAGTCAACGTGTCATAAATACTACAACGTGTCATAAATACAAAATAGTTATTTATGTACCAAGTGCGTTATATAGTGCCCATCGCGCGTTAGGGGATCTAGTAACGCACGTGGTGCATACAAGATTTTATTTTTCACGAAAAAATTATTTTATTATAATGAAAAATCGATTTTAAAATCGGTTCACTCCTATACTTTCCATTTTCCTTCTCATAGTAGGCATGTCATTTGTTGATATTTCGACGTTTGTGAATATTTTTGTCATCATATTTAGTGAATGTCATTGCTGCTTTCTTTGTGTACTCATAGAAACAATGGAAATGAAAATGAATTTACCCAAGAATATAATAGAAAATGCAGCCAAAGATGCGAATAATTCATTGCCGAAGAAATCCAGAGTCGTAGGTATACGATAAGGATTATAAAGTATTTAATCAATGGAAGTTGTTTCATTTCTCCTCGTACAATTAGCGGGCCTTATGATCCATTATGCCAGCTCATTACGCCCTAGGGTATAATGAGTGTATTTATAGCAACCGTATCTAAGGTAAAATCAACAAATAATATACAAGTGAAAAATAAATACACAATGAAACATAATCCCATAGCTTGCACTTCCATAATCGAGTTGCCATAAATGAAAACTAGATATTTCATCTTCATATGATCATAGATATCCATTCCCTGGATTGATTGACTCCATTGACGTAACAATATCCAAGGAACATATCCATTTCTAGTGTTAATTGCCAGCAAATGCCATACTATTGGCAAATTTATTGTAGATGTATTGGATGATATCGATTCAGATCTCCAAGAAACGATTGCTCACGAATTCTAAGTCATAGAAACCGGCATTGACGTGCGAATTTTTAGTTCTGTCGAAAACGGCGTTCCGTGAATGTTTAATGGTGTTCTTAGAGAGTGAGAATTCGCTAGGGAATTTTAACAGAACACTTACAGTCTTTATTGTCAGTGGTAAAACGAATCAGTAATGGATTGAATTATGCCTTTGTCATCTGATGCATTCGAATGAATGTAGGATTCATATTTCGTCACAAATGTCCATGAGTTCGATAATAATTTACATTTGGAGTTTGTATTGCAAATGGTATAAGGTAGGGGAAACCGGGTACAAAAGTAACGGCGGGTCGAAAGTAACAAATGCTCTGTAGGTTTAAAGAATTGTCAAAACACCACTTAGCTGCTATCAGGTGATAGCCAGTGGCGCCACCTTCAGCTGCATTCAATCGCCGCTCGCGCCACGCACTGTTAGATTGCGTGAGAGGACGCTACGTGATTTCACAAATCAAAAGTAAATTTTTTGACGTTTACTTATTTAATGTTTATGTAGTATCAAAGGGATGATATTAATCTGAATATTTGCATATTGATACTCGATTAGATTGAATTTACAGTGCTTAAATTCGTTTTTGTCTAGCATGTTCCATTTCAAGGTTATCTTTCATGTTCTAACAAAAATGCTGTAGGGTACAAAAGTAACGCAGCCCTATGGGTATATAAGTAACATGTTACTTTTGTCCCGATATTGATTTACTATATGTAAACTTTTCATGTGTGTGTGTTTATTTCAACAAAATGCGCGACAACGCATGATAACCACCGCACGAATAACAACTAACATGGAAGTCTATCGAAAAGCGGCTGAAAAGCATTTTAATGATGGTGAAAAAATTAGAGCCATGGCAAAAAAATTGAATGTCTGCCATGTTACATTGCATAGATATATAAAAAAAAAATTTAATTTAGAAATACTAGCGCAGTTGTAGACGAGGAGAATGAATTTGACGATGAAGATTGCTTCTATCTCGTTTCTCTAGAAAATTTTAGCAATAGTCGACTGAATGAGCAAAGTTTACATTGTTTCGAATGCAAAATGTGGTCTCATAGGTACTGAATGCGTCAATGAATTATGTGTGCCATAATTGCGAGTCTGAATAGAGAAGACTGACACTGAATTGTCCAATTAATATTTGTTTGATTAAATATGTCCTACAACGTGTTACTTTTGACCCGCCAACGTGGTCGAAAGTAACAAATGACAAATTTCTTTAAAGTTTCTGCGATTCATGCAAAATACACAATAGGCCAGGAAATGAAGCATTTCACCTGGCAATTCTTTGATCTGGCGTGGATTTACTTGAAATTTTGACAGAAGGTAGGAAATAGCCCAAAGATCAAAATCTATATCGAACCGAAGGGCATCAAAGCCTTGGGGGTGGTTGCCACCCTATCTCGGGGGTGGACATTTTTTGTTACATTTTAACCACAGGAATCGATTGGAAAAGTGATTCTAAGCACAAAGTATTTCATACATTTTTTTTGTAAAACTAATATTTTTCAAGTTATTCGCGATTGAAGGTAACCATTTTTAGACGAAAAAATCGACGTTTTTAAGCGGTTTTTCGCGAATAACTCGAAAATTATGCATTTTATCAAAAAAACTGTAGAAAACAAAATTGTAGCCTTTAAAAAGACAAATAAAAGTTTTTTTTTATAATTTTTCTACGACCAATAGGAACCGAAATAGGACCTATCAATAAGTAGCTTTATTTTTCAAATGCGAAATTTGATAGATTCAAAGGCCTTTTCCGGGAAAATGCTGCATTTTTTGAATAAAATTTATAGAATCTTTTTTGAAGGGCATAATCAGACCTTTCTTTTAAAAAAAAGAAGTCTCTAGTACAGAAATTGAGAGAGTTATAATGAAAATAAGGTCAGTACCTAATTGATGAAAACAACCCCCTAACTACCCCCCTAATTAAAATTTATCTTCACCTTTGTGCAATTCTCTTTATATATGTATTGTTAATATGTCAAAGAAGTTTGACTAATTTAAAATCCTTAATTTTTGAAAAATTAGAGCTTAAAGTGAAAAACTATTTATCACAATTTCATATTTTTCACCCTTTTTTTGAAAATATCTCCGAAAATACTTAATATATGAAAAAAATTAAAGAGTATTAAATTGTAGCTCTTTTCATGACTAAAATTTTCCTTTACGCAGATTTTTTGTACAGTGAATATTTGTTGAGATATAGGCATTTAAAACGTCTATTTATGCACGAGAGCCTCCTTTTTTGAACCCTTTAACCTCACCCCATTTAAAAACCAAGATATCTAAAGAGATTTAATTTACAGATCCTTGTAGCTCTTGAAAAACCCTACAAAATCGTTCTTGAAAAAACACTCTATCGTTAAAAATGAAGGAAATACGTTAAAAAAACCAATCGATTTTTTTTCCGAAAAATTCCAATAGTATAGTACAGTACACTTGGGAGCAATATAGTCTACAAAACCGGCAAATTCGGCAGTGGGGCGTTGTACGTTCGAAATTTTTCCTGTTTTTTTTGTGAAATACCATATAGAAGAAACATCTGCTCATATATTTACGTGTGTGAGTGTATATTTCGTTGGTTTCTTGCCAGTGCATCATCAAGTTCGAAAGAAGTAGCACGTGCGCTCACGACTTTTAAAAAAATATTCGGTTGTGTTTATTATAATTATGGAAATATATAATTATGAAATATACAGTGCATTTTTATGTTAATAAATTTTTTTGTACTTAATTCTACTCTTTTTCAATTCATATCTATTAAATTGGTTTATAAAAATCATAATGTTGTGAAGGGTGGTTTTCAAGGGTTGAAAATTTGCAAAATGCATTAGACAAATGTTCTAAATAACAGAATTATTGAATTGGATTACTATTACAATTAATCATTTTGCTTTTTGGAAAAAAATTTTTTTTACATATAACACTAATAACAATTGCTTTTTAAGGGTTGAAAAATTATGAAATTTTATTTCAAAGTATAAGAAAATCATTATTTAACTAATCCAAACCAAATTTTTCCCTTCTTAAGATTTATAATGTTATTTTATAATTTTTGACAATTAGGGGTATTTTTCACCCCTAAAAAACAATCAGGGTTCGTCGACATGACACAAACTACAAAGCAGAGGGTGAGTTGAGCCTAATCCCAAATTTTTATGCGAATCTATCTAAAGCGAAATCATTTTTTTAGGATTAGTAATTCTTTTTATATTAAACTCTAACAAGGGTCGCTTTTTAAGGGTTGAATTATGATGAAATTGTATTCCAAAGCACTAAACAATCATTATTTAACTAATTCAAACCAAATCTTACCCATATTCAGGTTTAAAACGTTATTTTATAATTTTTGACAATTAGGGGTACTTTTCACCCCTAAAAACCTTTCAGCGCCCTTCGGTTCGATATAGATTTTGATCCTTGGGCTATTACCTACCTTCTGTTAAAATTTCAAGTCAATCCATGCAAGATCAAAGAATTGCGAGGTTTTACCTTTTTTTGAGCTTCATTTCCTGGCCTACAATAATAAGGTAATTTAAGATGTATAGAACATAAATGGAATTTATGTATGGCTATATCAATTTCCCCGAAATAATAACACCTAACTAGAAACCAAGGCGAAAGTACAAAATGTTACTTTTGTACCCGGTCTCCCCTATCTCTATCATTGATGTAACGCTTTTGATTGCTACTTTCAATTTTTAGTTGAATTTCACTGAAAATAATAGAATATTGCAGCGTATCGAAAGTCGACAGTCAGGTGCAGAAGTAGGTTTTAGGGTTCCATACCCAGAGGGTAAAAACGGGACCCTATTACTAAGACCACGCTGTCCGTCTATCGGTCCGTCTGTCTGTCTCCAGCCTGTATCTCAAGAACCGAGATATCTAGACAGTTGAAATTTTCACGAATTATGTATTTCTGTTGCCGCTATTGGCGTTCGAAATAAAGATCGTAGCGCCGGAACGGCTAATATCGGTACTAGAGTATGGGAGATTAGCTGTTTGTTTACATTGGTTGTAATGGTATTTACGTTCATTTCGTTTTGAGTTTTCGAACGTTTATCGTCGTAATTTGTGTTTTTTTGGACTTCGTATTTTCTAGTGGTTCATTGTGTTTCGATTGAGGACAATATTATCTCTGTTCAACAGTAGATAACCTACCTACATCAAGTTGAAATTTACACTGAGTTTTTATCATTAAACATGAAAATCAATAATAAAATAAAGTAGAGGACGAATAAATTAATTGGTTGAAGGAACTATGTATACCTCATGAAAAGGCTGTATGAGAACACCTATTTATTTAAAAAATAAAAAAAACTTTCAGAAGTTTCATGAGAACATCTCTGACATGTCTTTCATTACGAACTGAAGAATTTTTGAGTATAATGGACAAAACTAAGTACTTACCAGCAAAACTGAAAGAAACAACATGAAATAAAAGAAGAATTAATATGAATACTCTGCTTGAATGGTTTGAACGTAATGAGTTATTATATTTTTTGAATTTTCCTGACGTATAACAGTTATCCTAAAAGTACGGTGGACTTCTGAGAGTCTGGTTTTTTTGATAGAATCTCTGTTTTCCTGATTATATAATTGAATATTCTAGTTTTTACCTAGCTATAGCGTCAAGATCTATTTCATATTCTTGATGTTATGATAAACTGTTATTTTGGTTGTGAAAATAATAGTATATTATTTCATAAGGAGGAGAAGTGACACTTTTCATGGCGAGCTTGAGCTTACCCGCCGAACGCAGTGAGGCGGATAATTGAAAGCGAGCCATGAAAAGTCACTTCTTTTCCGAATGAAATATGTTATTTTATTTTCAAACGTTTTGAAATTCATAAAAATCTGAATGTCCATTTTTGGATTGAATCACATTTACGCAGATAATTCTATCCACTTACGATCGTTATGAATTATGGAACATTTGCCTAGTTACGGTTGCCACGCAAAATTGATTGTGACAGATATAAAGTAAAATAATTGATAGTTATAATTCGGAACCTGGTGAGAAGTGGTTGAATGTGAAAATGACGTTGAATGGGAGAATTTTTTGTTCATGGTTACCAATTCATCTTTTGCATATCAACACTTCTCCTCCTTGGCGGAGAAATAGAACTTTTCGATGATCCTGTCAATCGAGAAATGACGTTATTATTGTACGTTTGAAAATAAACATCATTCGTTATTATTATTTTAATAGTATCTCTGGTTGTTACATGAAAGCAAATACAATAATCTTGAATCTCTGGATGATGGCCCAGGTTCAGATTCCGATAAAAGTGGAACATTTTCCGTTGGAATAGCATTGGACTTCAAAAACTCTACGTTTTCGGTTAGCTGAGAATTGCACATCATTAGTTGGTATAATTCTATATGGAAAAATCCACAAACTTACTGCAGGGAAACTAATTATTCTCAGTAAACTGTGAAGAACAACTCTCTTATGTTCAGACATTTTTTTTCAATCTTCAAGTTATGAATCCACACCTTTCTTCTGTCCATCATTTCCTTGTTTCCCAACTTTGTTTGGAATGCAACTTTGAATTGTCCAGCTTTCGGAAAGGCATGTAAGCTATATTCGGTTTTTTTTGCCCAAGATGAACAATAGAATACACAACAATAGTGATTCATCTCTTCTGAACTTTTGTAAACGATCCAAAATACAAATAAAACTCCACAAATTCTCATATAAAATACACGTAAACAGATGTAAACAAAGCAATCTATCTCCCATGCTCTAGTAATATTCGACACCGGTAGGGGGCGTATCGCTTACTATGTTTTCCCAATAACAACAAATACTAAAAACAAAATGAAATAAATATTTGAGCGGGGCTCTCATACAAACGAGATTTTTTTGCTCGATTTCAATAAAAGGTAACAGGTACGCACTTGACATATTCACAATATACTCGGTTCTATTTTTATTTCGGTTTGCTATTACAGAGTGGTTTAAAAGCTCATTTGAAAATACTTGAACATAGAACACGCTTTGGTGTCACATAGATTATTCAATGGTTAATCATTTTTTGAATGGGTAAGTCAACTAGGAATGTAAAAAAACAAGTTGTTTATGTTTCTTTTTCGTCTTAGTATTTTCATGTTTTTCATTATCTTTATCCTATAGGATTCTCTATAAAAACCAGTATTTTGAATGCATCCATGTATATGAATTTGTTTTCTTCTACGAATTTAGAATTCATCAAACATTAACTTCATTAACTATAGCATATATTGATTCTTAAATAAGGGATAATGAAATAAACAGAAAAATTCTATGATGATATATAATATTATTATCTCCCAACGGAGCAAGTTTCATGAGCTTCAAGGTAGAGTGTTAAAATGTTCGAGTTCTGTGCCACCCATATTGGAAACATTAGACTGGCTATTTCGGTCTTCAACGAGCTTGTCAGTTGCGTTTCGTCCATTTGTCGAGTGGGCAATATTATCGAACCATTATAACCACCTCATAATTCCTTAGATGAGCACCTATGACATGTGAACACATCCAGCGGAATCGTTGTATAAAATTTTTGTATTCCTTTACGCGGTTCGTTTCGAGAACCTTATATATAAATATATATATATATATATATATATATTATATATATATATATATATATATATATATATATATATATATATATAATATATATATATATATATATATATATATATAATATATATATATATATATATATATATAATATATGTATATATATATATATATTATAATATATATATGTATATATATATATATATATATATATATATATATATATATATATATATATATATATATATATATATATATATATATATACATACTAGCTGACCCAGCAAACGTTGTTCTGACATATAAATTATTTTCATCCTTCTATCCTTCTATCTATCTGCCGATGTATCTCCATCTATCGAACTGTCTCTCTATCTCTCTATCTAGATAGTTATCTATCTATCTATCTATCTATCTATCTATCTATCTATCTATCTATTTAACAATCTATCTATCATTATATCTATCTAACAATCTATTTGACCCGGCAAACGTTGTTTAAATTATTAAAATGGCTATTAAAAAATATGGGTTGTTGATAGAAGGGTAGAAATTTAGAGTTGTATGTATCAAATCAGAAAAAAATAAAAAATTTTGTCCAAAAAATTTATAAAAATGTTTGGGAGGAGCACCCTAATCACTTAGTGGTATTAAAAATATATTACGACCTATTCTCAGACCGACTATTGTTATTTTCGATTGTTATCTTGCAACCCTATTGTGTATCTGTGGATAAAATAAAAAAAATGAAAATCGTGATGGAATTTTTATTCATGACAAAATAAAAATAAAAGTCTTACCAAAAAAATTAAAGTTTATAATCAACAAATCAATATAGGGGTTGATTTTTGAATGCTGTATCATAAAAAAATAGAACGAAAATGAAAACTATGATAAATAAAAAATGAAAATTGAGGGGTGGACCCTCTCAACATTTAGGGGGATGAAAAACATATTTTGTCCGATTCTCAGACCTAGCCGATATGCCCACAAAGTTTCATGAGAATCGGTCGAGCCATTTCGGAGGATTTTATCAAATAGGAAATGGGGGTTAATCGTAGAGTGGTGAAAAGTTGGAGTTGTATGTATTTTGCAACGTTGTATCTTAAAAAAATAGAACAAAATTTTGTCTGAAAAATAAAAATAAAAATCAAGGGGTGGACCACCCTTAATATTTAGGGGAATGAAAAATAGATGCTGGCCGATTCTCAGATCTACCCCGATATGCCCACAAAGTTTCATGAGAATCGGTCGAGCCATTTCGGAGGAGTTTAACTTCTAACACCGTGACACGAGAGTTTTATATATTAGATATATGAATATGTATATAAATACATACATATATATATATATATATATATATATATATATATATATATATATATATATATATATATATATATATATATATATATATATATATATATATATATATATATATATATATATATATATATATATATATATATATATATATATATATATATATATATATATATATATATATATATATATATATATGAAGTATTTTTTAAATAAAAACACTTGGCTTATGTTTCACAATATAAAAAAATATTTAGATACTGTATTTAGCAGTAACGAAAAGTCGACATGTTTCGAGTTATGAACTCATTATCAAGACTGACTACAGGAGAGTATTACATCGTATTTTAAGACAGACAAAAGCAAAGGTGATACCTGTCGCTGTGAACAGCGACAGTAACCAACACATTAAAATAAAACTCAGTGCTTTTCATTCGTTCATACATAGGTTGTTCACGATTCCATTATCGGAAACAAATTTTCAAACTGAAGTTAATACAATTAAATTATTAGCCACTATTAACGGTTACAATGAAAAAACGGCTCATTGGGAAAAAACGAATAAAGTATTTGTTGCATTCAATATACCCCACGCAAACTATTAATGAAGAACAAAAATACTTCCCAATAAATTATGTGCCTAATTTGAGTAGCAAAATTTGTAACAGACTATCGAAAAATAACGTTAAAACAATTTGTGCAAATAAAAGAAACTTGAAGTCATTCTTGGTCAATAATAAAGAAAAATCTAAAATCGGAGAAAACAGTGGTGTTTACAAAATATTTTGCGACGAATGTCCTGCTTTCTATCGTGGACAGACAGGAAGGAATATAAATATTCGTGTTGAAGAACATAAGAAGTCAATTTTACAAAAGAAAAATACCACTGGCTTCTCTGAGCATTGTATAAAATTCAATCACTTTTTGGATTTCAACAAAACCAAATTGTTACATTCAGGTAACAAAGGAAAGCGCCTTGACCTTCTTGAAATTCTCGACATAGGTTTCGCCCATAATAGTCAATTACCCCTTGTTAACGAAAATTGATTTTCAGGTATCACCTTTGCTTTTGTCTGTCTTATAAAATACGATGTAATACTCTCCTGTAGTCAGTCTTGATAATGAGTTCATAACTCGAAACATGTCGACATTTCGTTACTGCTAAATACAGTGTCTAAATATTTTTTTATATTGTGAAACATGAGCCAATTGTTTTTATTTTAAAGTTTATACTTTATTCTTTATGATGTTTCACCAAGTGATGTGCGAGAATTCAATCCCATATATATATATATATATATATATATATATATATATATATATATATATATATATATATATTATATATATATATATATATATATATATATATATGTATATATATATATACATAGATATATATATATAAATATATATATAAATATAAATATATATATATATATATATATATATATATATATATATATATATATATATATATATATATATATATATATATAAATAAATTCGATGGACGATGAATCAACTCTGTGGTAGTTCATATTTATATTAAAAAAATTAAATAATAAGAAAACAACTTGTCTAAAAACCACAAAATGAAAATAACTTTTTATTCGACTAGTTTCGCCTGTTACAGCATTATCAAGTCTTGATAATGCTGTAACAGGCGAAACTAGTCGAATAAAAAGTTATTTTCATTTTGTGGTTTTTAGACAAGTTGTTTTCTTATTATTTAATTTTTTTAATATATATATATATATATATATATATATATATATATAAAATATTATTATATTATATTGATTATATCCTCAAACTGTAGAGTAAGTATTAGAAATGCTGACAAATTACTTGTCAATACGGTCCTCTCTAACCTGATTCGTAAAATCCATATTCTACACGTAAAAAAATAGTGCATTGTTCTTCGATGTCCGTTGAGTAATAGCTCTAAATTACAATAATCAAATAGATGTTTGATCTTCGATTTGTAGATGAAACATGTGGGTATCTTCGATTGCAGCAGAACTGTCTTGGCTATATATTTTCCCTAGCAATATATTGGTTATTAAACACGAGATGAAAGGCAAGTTATATTTCAAGGAGTGTAGGTGTGAAGGAACGTTATTTCTCATCTTCAAATTAATCGTTTTGTCTACCAGATTATTTTAATTACAACATGGTATGAACAGTAAATCGCACTTTATTTTTCAATGGCTATTGTGGCGTGAACGAAGGTTACAAAGGCGATATTTCTGTGGCATTGCGAAAATTAATTAGGTGGATATGAACTTAGTTGAAGAGATTAATTTGAGAGTGTCTTAGATTGGTATAATGGAAATTGTATTGAATTTAATATATTTTCTGTTGTCGACATGCCCATTTTGTTCTAATAATAATGTATTTGATGAAAAGTTACACTGAATTTGGGTTGCATAATAAAGTGGTTATAAGGTAAGGCTAGATGTGAATACTTCCTCATTCTTTTGTAGAGTTCTCCTTCATCACGATTTTGATTTCAGTATTTATAAGATAACACTTTCCCCTGAATATCTCACCTTTGAATTTTTGAAGATATTCCAAAAACAGGTCAATTTTTAATTAGAAGGAAACGCTTCACATTATTACATTGTATGAAAGCTCGTTTGACATCGACTCCGAGTTTGTAAAAGAAAATTAAAATCAAAATTCTTTTTCAGAAGAAGAAACATGAATTTTTCCAATTTTGTATATTCAAATATAAAATTGTTTGTTGAAATCGAAAACTAATCTCAATAATTGCTCAAACTCTTGCTTGCAAAAACCTGAGGTTCACTTATTACATTTTTCCACAATCCTTAAACTCTAAGAAACACCTGATTTCAGATATCCCAAAAGAAAAAAGTCGTTTGGACTTAAATCAGGATATCGAGCTGGCCATCTAGAGCTCCTCGTCTACCTATACATAGCCCAGAAAAGTTCTGATCCAAATATTCCCGAATGTGTTGATCGGTTGAAGCTCCATCTTGTTGAAGCGCCATATCCAGCTGATCATCATTGTCCAGAACTTTTGTGTTGATTTTCCAACAATCGCAAAATTGATCACGATAATTGCTCAAACTCCTCACCTAAATGTTCCTGGTAAATATAAAGCTTGTCTACGAAAAAGTTGCAAAAACCTGAGGTTCACTTCGGACATTCTTCCACAAAACGTTATCCTTAAACTCTAAGAACTTCGGGCTAAGTTGCAAAAATACCTGAATCAGATATCCTAAAAGAAAAAAGTCGTTTGGACTCAAATCAAGATATCGAGCTGGCCATCTAAAGCTTCTCGTCTACCTATACATCGCCCAGAAAAGTTCTGATCCAAATATTCCCGAATGTGTTGATGGGGTGAAGCTCCATCTTGTTGAAACACCATATCCAGCTGATCATTAGAGTTTTTGTGATCATTGGATCAATATGATCCTCCAACAATCGCAAAATCCGAAAAATGCATGGTTCTTTCTGAAAACTAATCGTGAGATATTATTTTTGTGGCACGGCGTTCATTTACTCGGCTTATGGTAGGTGTTGCGAATTTCTCTTTCTATGTCTGTGTATCGCATGGAAACTCGCATACTCGCTGAGTATTGAGATTCGACCAGACGACTTTTTTTCGTAATGGACGATTGACAAATTATATGGAGCTTCCTCGGAATCAGGTGGTTGTCGGCACTCTTCGAAAGATAATATTGAAATAGGACGTGATTTATGTCGTTGACGAGATGCGAAGGCTTGGGGTTTTCTACAGAAAACCTAAAATATTCTATAAAATACACTGAACTGGTCATTCTCTTTCCGGGCTTTTTAAACAATTCGAACTTAGAATTTTTTGAATATAGTGATTCATATGGTGTTTTACGAGCACAGCTATAAAGGTCCAATATATAATAGAAATAATTTATATTTTTGTTTCAAATTATACGTTTATATTGAGTTATATTGTCTCATTATTTCAATTTTCCAATGAATATTCGAGAAATACGAACTGCAACAAGTATATGTAATAAAAACTTAGAAAAGGGAGTTAAAAGAGTTTAGGGAAGTATGAGGAATTTTGTTCCTATGTATGTTTTCGAAAGATTTTGGCATCACCAGCAGCCCCCCATTATCTACCGTCAGAAAACTGTCAAAATTTGGGTACTCCAAACCCCTTCAAATTTAGATGGTTGAGAATTTGTAAGTGGATTATTAAGAGTATGTTAGGAAATTGCCTTTTATCGGTTTAAAATTTGTTCTTTGATCGCCGTCATTTTCATGTTAAAATTTCTTCTTTTTCTGTGAGTTTTGCGGACTCTCATAGCTCCTCCAGATTAACTAAGATGGTTAAAATTTCGTAAGTGGTTTGATTTGCCAATTGATGGTTTCAACTAATTCCCTTAACCGCCGTTATTTTAATGTAGATAATTCTTAATTTTTCGTGGGGTTTATCACCTCCACAGCCCTTCCAAATTTACTCAGGGTGTTAAGTATTGTATGTGGAAAAACATGAGGGATAAATACGGGGGTCGTATTTATCCCTCATGTTTTTCCACATACAATACTTAACACCCTGAGTAAATTGGCAAATCAAACCACTTACGAAATTTTAACCATCTTAGTTAATCTGGAGGAGCTATGAGAGTCCGCAAAACTCACAGAAAAAGAAGAAATTTTAACATGAAAATGACGGCGATCAAAGAACAAATTTTAAACCGATAAAAGGCAATTTCCTAACATACTCTTAATAATCCACTTACAAATTCTCCTCACTCCTCACGTTTTTTTTATCATAATTCATAGAACTAATGTTTTAGGATTCCGTAACCAAAGGTTAAAAACGGAACCCTAAAACTGTCTGTTCGTCCGTCTGTCTATCACCAGGCTGTATCCCAAGATCCGCGATAGCTAGACAGTTGAAATTTTCAAAAATTATGTATTTCTGTATGACAACAAATACTAAGAACAAAATAAAATGAATATTTAAGGGGGGCTCCCATACAACAAACGCGATTTTTTTGCCCTTTTCTGCTCCATATTAATAATGGCAACAGGTAGGCACTTGTGAAATATTCACAAAATACTCAGTTGTATTTTTACTGCAATAATAAATAATAAAATTAAAATAAAATAAATATTTAGGGGGGCATAGTCAACGGTACGGAATCCTTCGTGTGCGAGTACGACTCGTACTTGGCCGGTTTTTACCCCGAGGCGAAGCTAAAGGGGTTACAGTCTCACGACAAAAAGTTGGGATCTGGCCCGATTTTAAAAATTCCAACGGATATCGATAAAACACATATGATTTCATTAGGCAATTTGAATTCCCAATTTTTCCCAACGAAGAATAAAAAAATATAGCGTTTTTACCCCGAGGCGAAGCTAATGTCTCACTACAAAAAGTTGGGATCTGGTCCGATTTTAAATATTCCAACGGATATCGATAAAATACATATGATTTTGTCCCAACGAAGAATAAAAAACTATAGCGTTTTTTTAGATAGGCATTACGAAATGCGCATGCGCCAAGGCCGATATGTACGAAGGCCTACAAAACATGCGTCGAAGTGCTCTGTGTGCCACGGTAACCAAGCGACGACGTTGATAGCTTCAGCTGATTCTGCGTCTGTGTGTGCTTCCCATCTTATCAATTTGATTCATAATTTGCAGCAAAATGAGCCGGAATAGGATATTCAAATTCGACAGTGATTCAATGAATTTTTTGCTAAATTTTCACGGATTTTATTCGTAATATCGACTTAATATTAATATATTTATTGCAATTTTCCTTCATTTCATTCGTAAAATTGACTTTCATTGTTATTTAATTTATATAATACATTCATAAAATATTGACGACATGCACATGCGCCGAGGGGTTTTATCATTCCTAGTGCTACGCAGCAGGGTGTCCTTCATTTTATTGTTTTGTTCATTTGATATACCTATGTTGAATATACCCGAAATACCTATATATGTTAATAATTGCTGGAAATCTCTATTCTATCAAACTATTACAACATATATACACAAGCGCTAAACAAAACAATTGCAAATTTCATATATTGCAAATCAACATTCTAAAATAAATTAGATTAAACTATCATTATAATATTACACGCAAATTTAACACAGTCTAGAGTGTACGTGAACAATTGAAAATCAGATATTAGATTCTTCATTGTTTGGTAAAATATACCAGGTAATAAATGAATTATAATTATTACGACAAATTTAAAAGTTGAAAGGAGGTTTTGTTATCATTTAAATATATTGAGTTGCATAATTCTTTGAAATTTCGGTCAAGTTTTTTTCTCGTTTGTATTCCGAGGATACACATACGAAGGTGTGCTCAAAGTGATTATTTAGTCTAGCCTTAACAATGGATTGAAAAGTTTATGAAGTTTGAATAAGCAAATCGTTCAATTTTAACTATTTCCAATATGATTTTTTTTCAAAATTCTTCCTCTCAAACGTGTTAAAATACTGCATTATAATAGTCTGTCGGACGAGTAATTTTTACTGCCAGTTTTTTAAGTTGAGTTGTCTAAGTCTGGGAAACTTGAATTATAAATGTTAAGTGTAGTCCTGTGCAGTAATTTAAAAATACTTATTCAATTGACGGTATTAGGCAATTAAGAATTCACTTTATTAATAAACAAAGTGAAAATTATTTCAATTCTTCCGGTGTCTTGTACATGGTGGACAAATTTCCATGCAAAATAATGGAGGGCACATTTTCAATCCTCATGGCACTTTTTTCTGTATAATCTAGTAGCGTCGAGAAAATTTGAAAAAAAAACGCAATTTCGAGTTATGGCCTAAAAATGTATTTTTTCAAACGGGAACCATAGTTGGCTGTGGTTTGGTTGGAACAGATTTTTTTCCTCTTTCTAAAAATGTATCATATGTCAGGTCGCTTTTGATGTGTTAGTCTTTAATAGCGAAAATAATCTTTTACTACATTACTTTTTGGGTTTTTTATACGTATTCCAAGTAGGCGGGTGTCATTTAACACAGAGTCTGTCCATTTCTTTCCGTCATAATATCAATGAACTGATTTAATCGTAAAACTCAGGATGTCGTACGAAAATTACGAGAAATGTGATATGTTAGAGAGCTTCAAAGTAATAACAGTTGTGATATTGCATTTGAGATCTATTTCAATCGCTATCCAGAAAGAAGACAATCTAATGAAGCTATTTTCAGAAAGTTAAATCAATATTCATCGTCCTCAGAAGTTTTCTTTCGATATATATATATATATATATATATATATATATATATATATATATATATATATATATATATATATATATATATAAAGGTGTGAAGGATTATACGACTGTCAAGTTAAAGAAAAATTACTTTAAGTTCAGGTCTGCAGTCAAATGTTGAGAATAAGGTGAACTCTTTTTTCTGTTCAAGCTTTCGAGCACATTTATTTACTCTTCATCAGGAACTCTACAAAGAATTTAACAATGAACAATACTTAGTTTGAACAAAATCTCAGTTTGTGTACTTACGAAGGTGAGAATAAGAATTAATTTTTTCTTGTCGCAGTTTACAGATTAACATAAATAAAAAACAATACTACATAGTTCAAATCAAATAAAAATGATTGGATTAGGGACATACATAACAAGTTAAAATAAAATGTTCCCATATGACACCGCATAATCGATGTATACAATTGACGTGTATGAGATTGACAGTGACTTTATTGCCAACACAAAATCGAGACGAACACTACCAACGCAAAAAACTAAAGGCTACCAACTTAATGTTCATTGAATTGACCTTAAGCCGGTAACATACGAGTACGAGTATTGTTTTTTATTTATGTTAATCTGTAAACTGCGACAAGAAAAAATTAATTCTTATTCTCACCTTCGTAAGTACACAAACTGAGATTTTGTTCAAACTAAGTATTGTTCATTGTTAAATTCTTTGTAGAGTTCCTGATGAAGAGTAAATAAATGTGCTCGAAAGCTTGAACAGAAAAAAGAGTTCACCTTATTCTCAACATTTGACTGCAGACCTGAACTTAAAGTAATTTTTCTTTATATATATATATATATATATATATATATATATATATATATATATATATATATATATATATATATATAGTGGCACCACCGACTCCATGGGGCCTTTATGTTATGCTTTGTGAAACCACAAAATTATGTTGGTATTTTTTATCTTAATCATTTAATAGTTTAGAGCAATATTAAAAATTTTTATGAAATAGAGAATTTACTTGAGATATTGTTTTTATTTGGTGAACCCTGAGCCTTATTCAAACTTAGCTTAAATTATCTATTTCGCTTATTAATCAAAGTGCTATCACTGTGCGACAGCGATGTTTTATGTTTTATTCTTTTAATGATAGCTCAGAGTTTATTTAAATATAATTTCAGTCTTTTCAGAGCTATTTAGTGCTTTGTAATAGTCTATAAGCATAATTATTACTCTAAATTATATAAGCTTTTTCGAAAATACCGTGCGTGTTTATGTTTTGTTTCGTTTTTCAAAGTCAAATAATGTGTCAGGCTTGTCGAGTTTCCCGGAGTGTCGAGTTTTCGGGGTTCTAATGTTTGATGACTCTACAATGCTTAAAAAAACTTTAAAACTCACTACTTTTCATTCAAAATGTAGAAAATTTCCCGGGACAAGGCTCCCGGTATTGGCCCCCCCCAATATTTTCTATAAGTCGGCGCCTCGGTATGTATATATATACAGGGTGTCGCACCGGGAACTGAATCGATCGATATTGAAGAAAGTACGGATCAGAAAATTTTGAAAATTTAGATGATTACTAATGTCGGTATGGCCAATCCAACCAAAATATTTACAAGCAGCTGGCACTTCCGCTTATACCGGAAGTCGATACCAACTTGCTTATTTCAAATGGAACACCCTATATATTTTAGAGTTTTCAAAAAGAACATAAAATTCTGAGTGGAAAATGTGAAACATACCTTATGCCTAAACCTAGCCGTTTCAGAGATATTTGACATTTTATAGAAAATTTGGCAGGTGCAACGGTTTACAAGAACCGGTATAACTTTCTTCCTGTAAAAGGTACTCATTTGTTTCTTGTCACATGAAAAGAACACAAGAAGAACTACGTTCTACAACTGAAATTAATTCAATAATACCATACCAAGTGTTCCGTTTTTCGCGTTACATTTCGTCAACTTCAAACCGCGAAAACTTGTTTAGGTCAAATGGAACACCCTGTATTTTTTTACGTCAAGTTGTGTAAATTTGAATTTCCTTTGTTCTGATATCAGCATTGTGGGGGTTAAGTTTACAACTTTTTGAATTATTTGTGATTTTATTAGAAATTCATGAATATGATTAGCATCTGAAGAAGGTGAAGTTCCACCGAAACGTGCGTCATGCGTTATTTCTTATAATAAATAGTATCGGCCCAATCAATCCAAAATTCATGAATAGTTGTAATCATTTCATCAAAATAGCAATTATTAGAAACAATCAGTCATTATCTTATGTCAAAAAATGCCAGCACGTTTAAATTAGACCCACGAAGACTTTTTAAATTTGTTTATTATTTATGGAGAATGTAATAAAGTAATATCAAGAACTTGCAGCACATTTGCTACTCGATATTCAGAAAAACGGAAAATAACACTAACACTGTAACATTCGTATTAATCAAATTGAAGATATGGCATGAACTAAAATAGCAGAGATAAGATCAATTTGAAATATCATTTCATTTTAATTTAATAAATGCTCAAAATTCCGCCCTCGAACCTCGACACATTTTTCGCACCTACGGATTAGTTCCTCATGGGTAGCTCTTCTAATTGAATCCTGTGATATGTTTTGAAAGGCATTTCTTACTCTCTGCATACAATCTTCAATAGTTGTTAATGGACTCTCATAAACTTTATTTTTAATAGTTCCCCAAATAAAATAATCCAGAACTGATAAATAGGGCGAGCGAGGAGGCCATAAGAAAGGTCCATTATTGGCAATCCATTGATCATGAAAAATGTCTTGTAAATAATTATTAATTAAATATGCGTTATGTGGGGGAGCACCGTCGTGCTGATAAAAAATGTTTCTATATTCTGCGAGAGGTAAATTTTCTAAATAGTTATTATTCAAATTTTGTAAGATATTCATCTTTCACCTAAAAAAAAAAACAAAAATTCACCTATACATATTAGCAGAAGAGAAAATTTAATTTACCGTTTAAATTTTCCTGATAAAATTGTAATGCCACCACTCCATCATTTCTTATGGCACAGTAAACATTGAACTGCCAATTTTTCTGAAAGTTTCGCTCTTTGAACATATGGGGATCTGAGTCACTCCAATAATCCGAATTGTGTCTATTAAAAAGTCCATTTTTGGTAAATTTGGCTTCATCTGTCCATATAATATTTCCTAAATAAGAATCGTCACCCTCAGACCTTATTAGAATAAACTCACAAAAATTCTGTCTTCTTAGGAAATCTGTTTCCTTTAATCCTTGAACCATATGGAATAAAAATGGATGAAACTTATGTTTTAATAAGATTCTGTGAATTGAATCTTTGCATAGTCCCGATTCCAGAGCAGCTTGTCTTAATGACATTCTTGGAAATGCATGAAAATATCCCAGAATGACTATTTCTCTGTTTTCGTCATCAACACTAGGCTTTCTTCTTTGAATTTTTGCCTTGTCAGATCCATCTTTTTTTAAATTTACCCGTATGCGTTTTACAGTGTTTGGTGTCGGTTTCTGTCTTTCTGGATATCGAGTAGCAAATGTGCTGCAAGTTCTTGATATTACTTTATTACATTCTCCATAAATAATGAACAAATTTAAAAAGTCTTCGTGGGTATAATTTAAACGTGCTGGCATTTTTTGACATAAGATAATGACTGATTGTTTCTAATCATGGCTATTTTGATGAAATGATTACAACAATTCATGAATTTCTAATAAAATCACAAATAATTCAAAAAGTTGTAAACTTAACCCCCACAATGCTAATATCAGAACAAAGGGAATTTAAATTTACACAACTTGACGTAAAAAAATACAGGGTGTTCCATTTGACCTAAACAAGTTTTCGCGGTTCGAAGTTGACTAAATGTAACGCTAAAAACGGAACACTTGGTATGATATTATTGAATTAATTTCAGTTGTAGAACGTAGTTCTTCTTGTGTTCTTTTCATGTGACAAGAAGCAAATGAGTACCTTTTACAGGAAGAAAGTTATACCGGTTCTTGTAAACCGTTGCACCTGTCAAATTTTCTATAAAATGTCAAATATCTCTGAAACGGATAGGTTTAGGCATAAGGTATGTTTCACATTTTCGACTCAGAATTTTATGTTCTTTTTGAAAACTCTAAAATATATAGGGTGTTCCATTTGAAATAAGCAAGTTGGTATCGACTTCCGGTATAAGCGGAAGTGCCAGCTGCTTGTAAATATTTTGGTTGGATTGGCCATACCGACATTAGTAATCATCTAAATTTTCAAAATTTTCTGATCCGTACTTTCTTCAATATCGATCGATTCAGTTCCCGGTGCGACACCCTGTATATATATATATATATATATATATATATATATATATATATATATATATATATATATATATATATATATATATATATATATATATATATATATATATATATATATATATATATATATATATATATATATATATATATATATATATATATATATACATATATATATAATCAAGGCCGGCCTAAGGGGTGTGCGAAGTATGCAGCCGCACACCCAAGCCTTTTGGAGGGGCATTAAATTGACCAATTTTTGTATAAAAAAATAATAAATTTGGAAAATTTTTAGAAACTGATTTAAATATTGGGCAGAAATATTTAAACTATACTCGCCGGCATATCATTGGAAGCTTGGACACTAAACAGCTGTACACTCCCCTCTACACCCCTCGCCCAGCGTCGTTGTCAGTTTGTGGATTGAAAAATTAATTCACACAGCTAAAAATCCCAAGCTTCCAATGATTTGCCGCCGACTATAGAAGGAATTTTGTCTTAAAACTATAACAGTTAAAATTCAATGTAAAACTGAAGATCTACCCGGCTACCCCAATAAGTTCTGAAATACAGTAACTCTGAGTAGAACAGTCTTCTCGTGGCGGGACGCGGAAAGTGTCGTGACTCTTCCTGCCCCCCTCCCCCAGCTTTGCTTTTCTAGCCAATTGGCGTCTGAAATTAAGATCGTAGCGCCGGAACGGCTAATATCGGTACTAGAGCATGGGCCATTAACGGATTGTTTACATTGTTTGTAATGGTTTTTTTTGTTCATTTCATTTTGAGTTTTCGAATGTTTAGCTTCGTAATTTGTGTTATTTTGGACTTCGTATTTTCCAGTGGTTCATTGTGTTTCGATTGAAGACAATATTATCTCTGTTAAACAGTAGATAACCTACCTACACCAAGTTGAAATTTGAGTATAATGGACAAAACTAAGTACTTACCAGTGAAACTGAAAGAAACAACATGAAATAAAAGAAGAATTAACATGAATACTCTGCTTGAATGATTTGAACGTAATGAGTTATTATATTTTTTGAATTTTCCTGACGTATAACAGCTCTCCTAAAAGTAAGGTGGACTTCTGAGAGTCTGGTTTTTTTGATAGAATCTCTGTTTTCCTGATTATATAATTGAATATTCTAGTTTTTACCTAGCTATAGAGTCAAGTTTTATTTCATATTCTTGATGTTTTGATAAACTGTTATTTTGGTTTTGCAAATAAACATTATTTGTTATTATTATTTTAAGAGTATCTCTGGTTGTTACATGAAAGAAAATACAATTATCTAGAATCTCTGGATTATGGCCCAGGTTCAGATTACGATAAAAAAGGAAGATTTTTTGTTGGACTAGTATTGGACAAAAACCCTAAGTTTTCGGTTAGCTGGAAATTGCACATTCTCGGTTGGTATAATTCAATATGGAAAAATCCACAAACTTACTGCGTGGAAAATAATTATTCTCAGTAAACTGTAAAGAACAACTCTCTTATGTTCACAAGAATAATGAAGAGTTAAGCTTTCATTAGTTTATTTGACATAATACCTAGTGGTTATAGTACAAGAAAGATTACTGAACATATCAAGTCAATCAATAATGAATCAAATTGCCATACATAAATTTAATGTTCTACAAGGCGCAAAAGTCCACAAAAACTGTGTTTTTGGACCTCATATTTCAATAAATTCCATACCCCCAGACCCCCCGGCAGGGGCATAAAATTTGAGTCTAGCACACTTGCAATTTTCGCCTTAGGCCGGCCCTGTATATAATTGAGGACAATTAATATTGATTACTTCAAATTCTGGGCAGTTCGCACATTTATATGAAGTGCGATTTGAATGTTGTTCAGATTATACAATCCACAAATAGATGCCAGATTGTCACATTACACCCACGCTTATAATACGTACTTTGATAAATGAAATGAATTGTTACGGAAGCTATGTATTATTAAGTGAGTAAACTATAATTAAATGGTGGACTCATTTCTTATTCAATAGTCCGAATCCTGCAATTTGATTTTCTGAAACATTGTTCAATTTCGGTTAATGGTGATAACATACTGCATAAGAATGAGAAATTCTTCAAAAATTTCGAAACTACTTCAATCTACGGTATTTCTCAGAATTTCAGCTATAATGAATACGATATTTTTCGTAACTCCTTATACCATCGGTATGGAAAATGACAAAAAAACGTTTATCCCAGTGAAAAAAAATAACAAATATCATGTGAAAATGATTTTCCTGATGCTTTTAGTAGTGATGGCAGAGTTACCCCAATTAATCGAGACAGTTGTTAGACCAACTGTCAAGAAATTAGTACTTTCGGGTGGTATCATTTTGGTATTTTCTTTGATTCTGAGTAATACTGTCGATAATATATTTCGATATAAAAAAATTTTGAAGACCATGAAGGTTTTTCTGGATCGTCATTTGATATTTTGCGGTACCAATGATCATTTATTGCACCAATATAGTTATTTCTTCGAATTTTCAAATTATTGTTTGGTGTTTATTTTAATTTCCATTGAAGTATATTTAAATCCTTCCTTTTATAGGTTAGGTTATATTGTAGGACAATTTTACATAGAAAAAAATTTCTTCGAAAAAATGCATGTATTGTTAATATACAAAACCTCTTTACGCTGCGTTTCACAAAATATTCTACTTCATAACATGAATTTGATGGATATTCGGACAGTGGTCATGGATTTCTTTTTGGTCTCTGAACAATTGAAAACATTTAATAAAATGAACGCGTTTTTTTTCTTGAAGATCTTCGTGCATCAAGCAGGATTCGTTCTTTACAATTTTTTCATAACGTTTATTGTGTTTGGATATCATCATTTTACCTCCAGTAGAGAGATAGCAGATCTTATAAGGACTGTGATTTGGACCTTTTTGAATATAATTCATTTGTTCTTCTTCGTTACAATATGTGGGTCGCTGTCCGAAAGAATTAAAACTTTCAAATATTTGGTTCTTGACTGGTTGAATGTATACCATCCAGTACAGTCATCTACTGATTTTAAAGTGGTAAGTTTTGAATCTTGAAGAATAAAGTATAAACTTTAGAATAAAACACACTTGGCTTATGTCTCACTATATAAAAATATTTAGATACTATATTTAGCAGTAAAGAATAGTCGACATGTTTCGAGTTATGAACTCATTATCAAGACTGACTACAGGAGAGTATTACATGTTATTTTATAAAACAGACAATAACAAAGGTGATACCTGAAAGTCAATTTGTTCGTTTTCAAGGGGTAATTGACTATTATGGGCGGAACTTATTTCGAGAATTTCAAGAAGGTCAAGGCGCTTTCCTTTGTTATCTGAATGTAACAATTGGGTTTTGTTGAAATCCAGAAAATGATTAAATTTTCGGAGAAGCCAGTGATATTTTTATTTTGTAAAATTGACTTTTTATGTTCTTCAACACGAATGTTTATCCAATATAGAAAGCAGGTCATTCGTCGCAAAATATTTTGTAAACACCACTGTGTTCTCCGATGTTAGATTTTTCTTTATTAATGACCAAGAATGACTTCAAGTTTCTTTTATTTGTACAAATTGTTTTAACGTTATTTTTCGATAGTCTCTTACAAATTTTGCTACTCAAATTCCGCACAAAGTTCATTGGGAAGTATTTTTGTTCTTAATTAGTAGTTTGCGTGGGATATATTGAATGCAACAGATTCTTTTTTCGTTTTTCCCCAATGAGCTTATCCATAAGACTTTCATTGTAACCGTTATAGGTGGCTAATAATTTAATTGTATTAACTTCGGTTTGAAAATTTGTTTCCGATAATGGAATAGTGAACAACCAATGTATGAACGAATGAAAAGCACTGAGTTTTATTTTAATGTGTTGGTTACTGTCGCTGTGAATTAAAGTATCTGTGAAGATTAGTTTTCTATACATGTCGAAGGTAAGAGAATTCAAATTCCTAGCAATCTGAACTTCTAAGAAATTCAAGGTACCGTTTTTGTTTTCTACTTCTTTTGTAAATTGAATCGAGTTGTAAAAAGTATTTGAATATTTAGGGAAATTATCTAACTGCCTCTCTGTACCGGTCCAAATACAAAAAATATCATCTACATACCGCCTCCATAATGAAACGTTAGCAATTAAATATCTATCAGAATTGAAAATTTTTTCTTCCAAGTTATTCATGAAAATTTCACTCAACAAAGGCGATAACGGTGATCCCATGGGCAATCCGTCCTCTTGTTTGTACAATATATTATTGAATTTGAAATAACTCTGTTTCAAACATAAGTTTAAGGCAGACATTGTTTCGTTGACTGCCTGAGTTATTAAATTTGGGTTCATCTCTAGATAGCGCTTAACAATATTTTTAACTTCTTGAGTTGGCGTGGAAGGAAATAAGTTGATAACGTCAAATGAAATTAATTTATTATTTAAAGGAATTTTGATATTCTTAAGATGATTACCTAACTGAATAGAATTTTTAATGCTATACTCCGGATTGAATTGAATTAAGGTGGGTAATTTCTTATTCAAATACTGACATAATTTATACGCAGGAGCGTTAATATAAGATACTATTGGACGCATCGGGCAATCAATTTTATGTATTTTTGGTGAAGTACATAAAACCGGGGTGCGAGGGTTCATGGAAGTTAGGAAAAAAGTGTTAATATCTGATAATAAGGTTTTACTATCCTTAATGAATGATTTTATTTCGTTTTGGAACTTATCTGTATTAAAACGAATTTCAGATTTTTCAGTGTAGGTATTTTTGTCTATGAAATATATAGTTGTCTATGAATTATATAGTGAAGCATAATCCAAGTGTGTTTTATTCTAAAGTTTATTCTTTATGATGTTTCACCAAGTGATGTGCGAGAATGCAATCTCAGTTTAAATTTAATATTTAGTTTTTATTTTACTTGAAAAATAAGATCCATTCGCATATTAAATGGGAAAATATAGGTTAATTTCAATGAAACACTTGGCATGTTAAAACTTAACATTATCTCGGAGTTTGGACCAGTTATTAAAAGTATCTTAAGAACTGTTCACATATCTCAGGTTTTGTGATGATATAATTAACTGTATTGCAAAATAAAAATAAATGATTCCATTTTTCTTTATCATTTAATATACGTGGCACTTTCTGAAGGAAACTAGATCAAATAAATAACAAAAAAGGAAATTAGTAATCATGATATAATAAAAAATTATTGCAAACTAAAAACGATCTGAATTAAACTAATTTCAGTGGAATAAAGTCAATTGTTTTACAACATTTGATTAATAATTTCGAAAAATATTTCATTAAGCCAGTAGTCAATTGATGTTTTATCAATTATGATGTATTTAGTAGTGGCTCCGTAGCTCAGTGGTCAGTGCGTTAGATTACTTTACAGAAGGTTGGCGGATCGAATCCTAGCCGAACCAACGAATTAATGCGGAGCCACCTCTCGAAAGGCAATGTCAAACCACCGAGTAGTATTCTGCCTAGTAACGCCTCTCTATAAGTAGTTCGGAACCGTCGTGAAACTGTAGGTTCCTTCTGTTCGTGTATCACTGTATCACGCACAACACGAATAGTTGTAGAGAGGTCGCCTACACCCGAAACCGGGTAAGGCACTTGAAGAAGAAGAAGAGGTATTAAGTATAGACCATTATTATAGGGGTCATTCTACGACAGGGCTGGCCTAAGGCGAAAATTTCAAGTGTGCTAGACTCAAATTTTATGCCCCTGCCAGGGGGTCGTCTGGGGGGTATGGAAGTTTTTGAAATTTAAGGTCCAAAAACACAGTTTTTGTGCACTTTTGCGCCTTGTAGAACATTAAATTCATGTATGACAATTTGATTCATTATTGATTGACTTGATATATTCAGTACTCTTCCTTGCACTATAACCACTATTATGTCAAATAAACTAATGAAAGCTTAACTCTAGGTAACGTTGCAATGTTTTTATGCTTATACTGCAAGTACTCTAAGAATAAAAACCTAGCTAATGCGGGAATCACCGTCCACCGGACCTAAGATAAATTTCCATATGTCATGGGTAAAAAAAATGAAGCAACAGAACATAGTGAACCAATAATTACAGTGCTCATTAATGGCGCAAACACAAAAAAATTTTTTTTACTATTAGGATGGTCTCTTTCATTATACATTTTATACAAGGGCTTATCTTGCTTTCATTTCGGAGAATGAATTTACTATCTTAATTTCAGACGCCAATTGGCTAGAAATTGGTCAAGGGCATCAGACTTACTGTATTTCAGAACTCATTGGGGTAGCCGGGTTTACCTTGAATTCTAACCGTAATAGATTTAAGACAAAATTCCTTCTATAGTTGGCGGCAAACCATTGGAAGATTGGGATTTTTAGCTGTGTGAATTAATTTTTCAATCCATAAACTGGCAACGACGCTGGACGAGGGGTGTAGAGGGGAGTGTACAGCTGTTTGGTGTCCAAGCTTCGAATGATATGCCGGCGAGTATAGTTTAAATATTTATGCGCAATATTTAAATCAGTTTCTAAAAACTTTCTCAATTTAATATTTTTTTTACAAACATTGGTCAATTTAATGCCCCTCCAAAAGGCTTGAGTGTGCGGCTGCATACTTCGCACACCCCTTAGACCGGCCCTGTTCTACGATAAGAGGTCTCAAGTAAATAGAGGATGCGACCAAGGAAAAAAGCTGGAGTTTTTCGATTTAACAAGTATATTACGACTTTAGTTTCTTCTAAGTGCACATTTACGCAAGGGCAATTCAATTTATACATTTTTAGTTACTTTTCAGGTAGCCAGGGAAAATACATCAAGCCCTTTTTGGTCAGAGTAAAGATTTGATGTGATAAAACTATTATTAAAATTAACTTTTATGAAACATTGTACTTAACTATATCTGAATTAGAACATTAACTATCTTTAAATTAGTTTATACAAACATATAATTATCCAAATTATCTCCCCTGGTCATTCAGTACTTCCCCTGGTAATAA